>MKEJ01004491.1:0-14039 GCA_001753735.1 Embelia ribes | reverse complement strand
GATTAAGATTCTCCTAAATGATAAGTTCCGGTTAAATTTATCTAGAAAATCACTGCACTTTATTTTATGATTTATCTCAACCTAGTATGTCATCGGGAGGTTGTCAATTTCTATAACTACATCTAATCAATTTCTAATTTACTTTCGAAAAGTTTAAACTCTAAATTTTCTAAGTCAAATTTTCCGGTATAAAAATTTAGGAAAATCTTTCTCATTAATCAGGTTGTTTGGGGTTACAACTACCTTAGTTTCATCCTCGAAGGCAAGACCAAAACTAGCCTAATATATTGAAACTTAATATAGCGATAAGCATAAAAAAAATGTAAAGATTACAATAATTAAATTAAGACTTTAGAATGAAGATATGGCAAGTAGTTTAAACAAGACATAAAAATGTAAACTTTGAAATTACAACTTTTATAGATGAAGTCTTCACCAAAAAGCTAAGTACAAGCCCCAAATTTCTCCTTCTTCCAATCACAAAAAGAAAAACCAAGAACAAAAATAAAATAAAATAAAAAGAAACAAAAATATAGTGAAATGGAGAGTTGGAAACTAAGAAGAATAACTAAAATAAAGTGAATTCAAATGAGAATAAGTGAGTATATTTTTATACGACAAATTGGTGACGGTAGATGGAAATTGGTGACGGTAGATGAAAATTATTGACGGTGGATGAGAATTTATGTGGGTATATACGTAATTATTCCGCTTTTTGAGTTGTTTAATTGAAATACATTGAATTATTGGTTACTTGCTGTGTTTTTATTTTTCATTTTTTACCATAATTTCTCAATAATTTTTACAAACTCATTATTTGGTATTTTTAGTATTAATTACCTAAAACATACATAAAAACTAATAATATTGAAATGTAATATAGTAAATGTATTAAATACCAAATAATTGATATTATTATTCTAGATAAAACCCATATATTTATACATTTTTGTAGCGTGATCATATATGTAAACAAAAAATTTATAAGAGTGAAAGCGAGAAAAAAAGTAAGAAAAGAAACGAGAGTAGGAAAGAAAATGAGATCAGAAGCAATGATTGAGAACATAAGCATTTTCCATGAATGAAAGATTAAATGACTTAGCGTTCCATTACATGTTCAAAAGCAATGATTGAGAACATAAACGAGAGTAGGAACGAGCACAGGAACATAAGCAATGATTGGAAATAGAAGCATTTTCCATGAATGAAGGATTAAACGACTTAGCTTTCCATTGCATTGCATGTTCAATTTTCAATATATTAAAGATTGGTATTCAAAACTTTTTTCATGCGAAAATTGTCAGCTTTAATAAAAGAGTTTTGAAATTGTTAAAAATGAATACCAATAGGAAAATTACATGTATTATATTTCAAAATATTAAAACAAAAGTACGATACTTCCTCTACTTAACATTTTCTATCAATATTTCTATTTTAGAATATTCAAAAACTTAGTTCACTTTTTTTTTTTTTTTTTTTTTTTAAATTAATGGAATAAAATTAAAAAAAATTAAAATTAAATTTTTAAAAAAATTAAAAAAAAAANNTTTGTTTTTTTTTTTTTTTGTAAATTAATAATTAAATAAAAATTGGTCACTATATTCAGAGTAATACCTTCATGGTTTCTGGGCTCGTATGATAGAGAGAGATTTGCAGAGGAGAGGAAAAAGAGGAGTGAGAAGCTGAGCTTAATGAGTAGCAACATGTTCAAACGAATGCCTAAAGCAATGAGCATGTCGCAAACACCATGAATGAGTGAGTAATGTATGTATGCATATGGGTATTTATGTATATGTATGTATAGTGATTATATATATATTCTTGCTCTACTTTTTTGTGTGTTTTCTACACTATCTCTTTTCTAGTCATCATTTGTGCCACTGCCAAGGCAGAAAATTATTCGGTTGGAAAATGAGGAGAGAATAAAAGAATTCTTGGAAATGTTTTGGGAACAAGACGTGGTAATTTGGCATTTTGTATATATTTCTCAAAAGGAAAATAATATTGTCTAATGTATATTTTGACCGAACAGAGTAACATTTGTTTAGATGTTAAAATTTAATATTTTAGTATAATAAAAATTATTAAATTTATATTTTTGCCTATCAAGTGCGGATCAATTTGATGTTTTTATTCCATTTAAATATAATAATATTTATTATATTTTAATATTTTAAAAAAATACATCTAATCAAAATATATAATAATTTGTGGAGAGAGAAAATACAAATAGTCCAATATATCCTAAATTACAATTTTACTCCATGTCTCGATACAAGTTTGATTTATTTATGCAAAAATTATGTTGCACCTCAATTTTTTGTCTTGTTTTTATTAATTTTCAAACTAATGGAAAAATATTTCATTAAGACATATGATTATACAATTCATTTTTTTTTTTAAATATGTGTTGCAAGCTAAGGGTATTTTGCTAATTCTAAGGATCGCTTTGCCCCAAATTTTTTGAGGATAAATGGCAACAACATATAAACATTTTTGGAGGATAAATTGCAACAACATATAAACATTGTAAGGGGGATAGTGAAATTTTAGAAAATTAAGTCTAAATTTTATTTTGTTGGGAGTACTTGTTTATGATTCGTAATATCCACAATAAACATATTTATCCAATCTAAAAGCAGCTAAGTCACATGTTATCCATCGCATTTTGCCCCCCAAAACTTTTGGAGGAAGTGATGATCAACTTCTACTTCAAAAATAAATTAAAATAATTTTATTTGCATCCATTATTTTACATTTGGAATCACACTATTGTTGGCACCCTTGTATTTCATTTTACTAATGCTCTTCGAACCACCATTAATAAAGTTGAATTTAATTTATTTGATTGACACAACGCATTGAAATTACCGAAATACTTAATCATTCAATTTTTGTTCGATACTTAATCTCTATTTCATCTTTCCCCTACAAATCTAAATATTAAACCTTTTAATATTTTATCTTCTTTAGAATACTTTGGTGAAAATTTTGATAATCAATGGACTTATCACTATAAAATATTAAATTTTTTTTCAATCTTCAAACTCAAAGGTATGTTATTCAATATAACTAATAACACATAATATGTATTAGTTTAAAATCTGATTACTTAGCTTATTTATGGTCGAAATTTGTTGTATTTTATGAAAATTTTAGTAAAGAAACTAAAAATGTATACAGAAAAATACCTAAATTTCGATGCCGTGAATGGCGTGGTAGTAGTAGTTTTGCGATGGCTGATGGCTGCTAAGATCTTGGTGGTGGTGGAGGGAAGTGGCGGAAAAGTAGTTGTGATGACAGTAGAAGAAGAGAGAGAGCGTCGGAGAGATAACGAATGGGAAAGAATAAACGGTTATATAGTTTATAATCTTAATGTTGACATTTCAAATTAAAAAAAATAAATTGTATTAGGTACGATGCCAATATTAATTTGAAATGAAGATTAAATGAAAAACCAAATATGAAATAGTTTATGCTAATAAAATTATCCAAAATTTATATTGTTCCAAAATGTCCCACAATCAACAACCATTGTCTAGAATATTGTCCATAATAAACAAAACCACTTCAACAAACTTGCAAAGTTATAATAATATATAGTATTAGATAGTGATATCAATATTTGTCATCAATAAATAGCTAACACTGAGCTCAGTTTGGCCCCCATGTATAAGAATTGGACAGAAAACAATATTAGTACATAAAGTGATGTTAAAAAAATGTGTTAGACAACTATAAATACCGTTTTAATTTTAAAAGTAATAAAATAGTTTAGAAATTGAAGGTAATATTGTCCCTTTCTATTAAGTCAAAGTTGAGTTGCTACTTTTGGGGAGAACTGTAGTTATTGATACCTCAAGAAGCATTCTACAATTTTCATAAACATCATGGGAGCAAAGTGTAATTTACCCTATTATTTGTGGGTCAACGCGTTAATACATACAAGTTTGTAAAATTTTCTTACATACTAACTATTAAAATATGTCACATTGTATTTATATAGATATCAACACAATTTTTTAAAAAGCAAACATTCATAAAAATTCTATATGGTGCATTATCAATAATGACGATATATAAAACAATCCTACTTGAGTGAATGCTCAATCCCTCTTTATTAAAGCACACATTATGTTGCATTTGTTACGCACAACAATGAGCAATTACTTGTAATTCAACAACTATTATTAATGACATTTCGCCTTTTAAATTAAATATTGATTTATATTTTGGGGAGAGGGAACCAATCGCTTAAGTAGATGAGTGATTTCATAACAAATTATTATAAATTGAGGATAAATTGCTATTAATATATTTTTATCTAAAAATAATTGTAGTGAAAAAACAATTAGTCCGTTGTAATTTATTTTTAAAAAACAGTAATTATGTTAAAAAAATTCTTATGTAAAATGATGAGGGTACAGATGGGAAGCCCAAAAATTGAGTGTGACAAAAGCTGCACGTCTCTCACTAACATATACATATACATGTATGTATATATTTTCTGAAGCTTGTTCAATCCCCAACATTGACAAGGGCTATGACCAATAATAAAGGCAAAGAAATTACTTTGAACTGAGATTTTGATGTGAGTTGCAACAGCTTTGTTTTATGGCGATATTGACATTTTTGTTCCATTTGATAGCCTAAAGAAATGACTACACATCTCAATTACTTTGTTGTTTCTTTTTCAGATACGTGCTCTTTGTATATATTTTGGTTGTCCTTAATTGAATATTTGAATGTTCAATCAACTTCAATTCTTTAAGGCATTTTTGAGTTAAAATTTTGAACTTTCGTAAATATTAAAAAACCTTCTAACTTCAATGTTACCATTCTCAGTCGACTTAACTTATTTTTTTTATAATTACATGAGCATCATTACGACATTTCTTTCAAGCCGATTTTCGAGGTAAGTGTTACTCATGTAAGTGTTATAATATTAACTTCAATATGATATTAGATTCAAATTGGGTTTGTTTGAAAAATTATTATTGATTGATTTGACTTCACCCACTTATTTACAATTATTTGTCTTTCACGGATTTAACCTGCTCATAAGCGAGAAAAAGTTTTAAAATATATCCTGCATCGACTAGTTACAAGCTTAATTACACACTTAGCTTGCAAACCGATTGTCAATGGTAAGCACTAATCATGTACCATTGTTACTATACTAAATTTAACTTTGTGGTACTTGTTATTGTATATTTGGACAATAAATCAAAAGTTATGATATGATATGCATACAAATTAGTTATACCAAAATTTTACACAAATTAGCTTTGTGTGGTAATAATTGTGTACATCACCATATCTCATCTTTCTTCGTATTAAATGAGGTGATATGTCTAATATTAACCACACAAAATTAGTTCGTACAAATTTTTGATATAATTAATTTGTATATATATCATTACTCATAAATTAACTGTCAAAAGTTTTCCTCGCAACATCAAGTTTTTATTGGTAAAAAGATTACCTCCCATTACAATTTAACAATGTATAGTAATCCAAATTGTGTCCTCCATACGACATAATTATCTCATGTAATCGTCACTTAAAGCTAGTCACACCACTTGTTCACGATTAAGTGTTTCTAGAAATTAAAATATTTATTAATTATGATGGTAATTTAGTAGCACGAGAAAGTCACCCAAAAAAGAGATTGCATTGATGAAGTTAACCAAGAAACCAAACCAAATTTATTATGGGTAAATTACACTTTGCCCCTTGAGGTTTCTGAAATTATAGTTTTCCCCCAAAGATTTGTAGTCAACTTACAATCTGCCCCCCAATTTGACTAAAACTACATTAAAACATGTGATAGTGAGAATGAAGAACAAAAAAAGATAGAAATATCTAAGAAATAATTCACTTTTCAAATTATCAAGATGTTTTAAATAATTAATTTTTTTTAATGAACTTTAAATTTTTGAATTAGTTTTGGTTCTTTATTTTTTCCTGGTTTGAAATTTTCATTTATGGTCCATCAAAATTCATGTACATTTAAATGTTAGTTTTTATAAATAAGAATTTTAGGGAGAACTAGGTAACCCGAAGTAAAACTTTTACTCATGAATTTACTAAATATGCTCTCTTTATTGTTTTGGGTTACATGATGTTAACTTTTCCCTTCTTTAGTGATATTTAAGATATAGAGGAAAATTTGGAAAAGAAGAGGGGGTAATGAAGTCTTTAATTAATCAAACTTCTAAGGTAAAGTGTAATTTCTTATTGGAGGGGGGGTTTTAATTTTAACTATCAAAAATCTCGTGGAGGCAAATTATAATTTACCCACTTTATTAGTATAATATAGGATAATTTTATTAGCGCCATCATTTTACTTGTGGCACCACATTATTGTTGGCACTATTTTATCGCATGTTATTGATGCTATTAGCAACACACTAATAAAATTAGATTTAATTTTTTTATTAGCACCACATTAATTACTTTTAGCACCACACATCATCTTCTTCCTCTAAACCATAATTTACTCAACAACACTCTCTATCTATATATATATTTTAATATTTTGGTAAATATTTTGATGATCAATGAACCCATCACTAGAAGATAATAAATTTTCTTCTATGTCTTTAAGCTCAGAGATATGTTATTCAACTGAACTAACATACATACACATATACATATATATATACATCTCAATTTGTATTTATATTATTTAAACTTAGAATTTGCTCAATACCTATATTTAAAGGTTCAATTTTTTTTTTCTTAATTGGTTGATTAGATATAAATTATTTGATAACCTCTAGAAATTGTCGAATACCCACAACGAAAAATTCAGTTTTTCTTTATCTGTGTTGAGTGATAGATACGTAATTGATATATTTCTAAAAGAAGATTATAATGTCCCGAAAATTTAAATAAATTTTTTGCTTCAATGATATTAGTAATCTTGTCATTATATAATTATTGGTGTGCATTATAAAGCGGGACAATTACTTAGTGGCATTGACAAACGTGATGTGTGGCGAATATGTTTAGTATGGTGATAATACAGTGTAATATCATAGGTGATATATTTTTTAAAAGTCATTTTATTCATTAAATTGAAAAAGGTAATCAGGACATTTAGTTAAAGGTAGTAGGTTATGGCACATCCGGAGGGTGTCCGATGGGTGGGAGGCGTCGGACAAGCCGTCGGACTAACCTCTTCAGAATTTCACTCCTTGGCCAAAAATTGAAATTTTTTTTAAGTATTTCCCCTGTGTCCATAGGTCGTCCGATGGGTTGTGCATCGTCGGACAGCTGTCGGGCAATCGACTTAAAATCATCGGACGTGGCGTTGGACATATTAGTGGACGAAAAAGTACTTTATGACCACATGTCACCTCTTATCTCCTCACTTTTCCCCCAAATATAAAAGACAAAAGTGAAAGGGGGGGAGGTGAATAGAGAGTTCAACTTTAGCTTGCGATATCATATAACTCCCGAGCTCGAACATGAAAACAAATAGGATTTTTGGCATCCTTAGAGCGAGTAGAGCATTTTAAGGTAAGTCGCGATTCTCGTCGTGTTCATTTTCAAATCCTTAATTTCCATGCATTGTTCATACAATAAATTAAAGTTGTTGTTTTTGCTCTTTATCCCGTGGGGATCATTTTCTTATCTATATGTGTGATGATTTGTGTTCATCTTCTAGATTATTTATCGAGTTGAAAGGCGAAGTGGAAGCCTGGTAAAGGCAGGGCAATTTCATCTAATATCGAGGTCCGGTTGGCTTTGAGGCCTCGACATTCATTTATTATAATTGCGAGGCCTACGTATTGAGGTAATTTAATTGAATTCCATTCTCGTATTCAATTTCTTGATTTCCGTATCAAGTTAGTCAATGAGACAAATTTGTCAAACTTCAATCTTACGTCTTGTATAACGTTCTATATAATAGGAGTGGAGTGATTCGAGTGACATGCTAAAGCAATTCGGTTCAAGCAAGACGGGGGCATTTCGAGGGAATCCGATGTTAGCCTTTCGGTGGCAACTCGGTGTATTGGTGAGGTACGATAGAGTATAAACTCAATATAAAATGGAGAATCTGTGGTATACAAGCGTGCGCAGTTAATTGTATGGCGTAGTTGGTTGCTTAATGTATGGCATTATATATATGGTGTGGTTGATATGATAAGTTTTACATGATAATTAGTTTGTAGAATAATTCATGACAATACGGCGTTGTTCATAATCATATCCATGTATAGGCAATATTTATGTATTATATGCATTGTTATGAGTAAAGTTAGGAATCAAGTGGTCCTTTCATTTCTTTTCGGGACAAATGTATTATTTTACAAACAACGGGAAACGAGGCATATAACCTTATCCTAAAAGATAGAAAATCTTATCAAAGATTTCACCATTGACGGGCATTACATTTGGCAGACGGATCAATAAAAGTTAGGACGGACATTATATTTAGCAGACGGGTCCTAATATCGTTTTACACAACGATTAATACTAGTCCCAACTTTTTAGTTCGAGACTATGGCGCGACAATGTGAGGTGAGGCATTATTGTCTTTTGCACAGTCATAGTATTAGCGAGTATTGATTTTCATGGGCATGGTCACAGTGAGTTGCATTGTTATTCATATTGACAATCATTAGCATTCTTTGCCCTTTACCATTTTAGAAGCATGCTTATTATAATGTCTTATTTGATTTAGAATAACATGCCCATTCATATCATACAACACTTAGACTCTATTAGATTTTGATGTTTATCATCTGACCATTTCATTTTCCTTCTTTATTATTATGTGTGGTTTTGTAAGTGTGGAGGCGGGTTTCGAGTATCTTTAAATGCTCATATATATGTATTTTGATGCTATAGCAGGCATGAAGGTAACGAAGTAGAAGTTATGCATAGTTGTTGCTCATGTATTACTTTTGTAGGGCAAAAACATGTTATAACTTCTTTTATTTATTTATTTTTGTTAAGCAAATAATTTGTGGCGATGTATATATAAATTAGTCGTTTACGCTTACATAAGATATTTTTATATAGTTTTGATGTGGGCCTTCCTATTTATTTTTAAAATAACTTATGTTTATATATGTAGGCAGACCATATATGTATTAACTGCTGCGAGACTCTGATGTGAATGTTGTATACAGCTGTGATTATACAACGTAGTGATGATGGTGGCTTAAAACATTTTTAAATCTTTATTTTCTCTTTATATCACGATCCCCAGATAACAGATTTCGGAGCACGACAAGAATTTTGGGATTTATTTATTCTTTCGATGGGTTTGCAAAATTGTGCTAAAGATGTGAGTGGGATGTATTCATGCTATCAAATATTTTAAAATATTAAGAATAATTGACGTTGCCATGAAGACAAATGCCTACTTATCTAGTAAATTGACTTCGACTTTGTGAAATTAGTTTTGGCTTTATTAAAGTAATAATTTATTTAAATTTTTAATTTTATTTTATTTGTAATATACTTTTATTAATATTATATAGTTTTAAAAATAAATCGTATAAGGTACTAATAGTAATTTGAATTAAAAATTAAATAGCATGTCGTAAATAAAATTGTTGGTGCGAATAGAATTGCCCATTATATCATTGTGTCATACACGCTATAAATGCAAGCAAACGTGGCGAAACCAGCAATAAGTTTGCCTTAGGATAGCTTTATATTTTTGTTCAAATCTCACTAGTTGATAATCGGGTTTAAATATTCATAAGTATGCAACTTTTTATTAGATTTTAATCGTTCATATTTGTCCCGCTTCCATACATGCATCTATATATCTAAAAGCAATTAATTTCTAATGCAAAGAATGAAAGTTAAAGTAAATAAGCAAAAAGGAAAATAAAGTAAGGAAAGTGAATTATTGTGTCATTTTGGTCCCATGCTCCAAATAACAAAAAGGCAAAAATGGTAAAAAAGGAGGGAGCAAAAGAACACGAGTGAAGCTCTTTTCTTCTCCCACATTCTAAAGCATAAAAAGCTTTTCTAGAGGCAATATAAAATCATTACATGCAATCATAAAGTGATTCTTTTAAAAAATTCATAAATGTTCTAATATTAAATTATCAAACCACCAATGTCATTTGTCACATACTTCACTACATTTGCTCGTGCAGAATCTCCTACGAACATCCCATGTGTTCTTATCGTTTCAGCTTTAAATCAAATAAATCAATATATTTTTGTTTAAAAAAAAAATTAAATACATTTAACTTAAAGTTTATATTGCTCTACTTGAAATCTAATCAACCAAAAATAATCGAATTAAAAAAAAAACCTAAAAAATTAAAGTTTATGAACTGAAGCTAGACAAGTTCTAAGTTTTGAGATGGCATGAAAAAGAAAGAGGGTCTACAAATATGGAAAATAAGGAATAAATTTTAATTTATTTCATATTATCCTATATGTGTTGAGTGAGAAAATATTCGGTAAATCAAATTCTTAAAAGCAGGACGGAGGCAAAGTTACGCTAGGGGCTATTGTTATCCCCATTATTTCATTATTTTAAAATACTAAATGTTTTATTGTAAAATTTTATATAAAGATTTTTTGACGTTTCATAATATTTTTTCGACCTTCCATAAAAAATTTTACAACTTGCAGTCCTATTTTCAAATCATGGTTGTTAAGGCATGAGTAATATTTAACTTAGAAAACTAACTTGGTTTATAAAAATTAGAAAAACATAAATAAGCCATAAATATAATCATCCCATTTCATATTAAGTATCGCTTTAGAAAAATCGAATTTGTGTTTGAGTATTTAATATAAAAAGTAATATTATTTTATTAAATTTTTAACACCTATTCCCAAGTCTGAAACGTGTTTATTTTGAGATGGAGTAAATATTATATTGTTATTTTTTATCTTGTATTACACGCAACTATGGATAAGATTAAAAGAAATGATTTTTGTATGGGAAATTGCAAAGACCATATCTTTGTTGGAGTGGGTTTATTATTCCAATGGGGTTAGAATTGATTCTTCACATTTGGTACCATTTTTAATTGCCCATAGGCCAATGGAATTTTATAGTTAAATAAACAAAAAACTAACATCCATTAGCTTATTATTCTCATATTCTCCACCATTAAATATGTATAAAATATCGTCCATGAATTGTGAGTTGTACACGTGCACAACTTATTGTAGGGTGATATTCTCGCCTATTAAAAAGTATATTAAGGCAAAAATAAATATGCAATAGGAACATTTATTATGATTATTGGTTTGACTTTTGATTATAAAGATATAGTGTCGTTATTAAACAAATTTAGTAACGAATGTAATTCCTTTTTTATTGTTTACGCTGATTAATTTAACTGATTGACTAGTGATTAAAAGCCTAACAAAAGAAATTTACTTAGTCTGTTGCGTAATAATAAATTCATGAGATTTAACCAATTATTAATACAAAAGTATGTTAGAATATTTAAGCTCATCAAAGAAGGTAATATTGTCCTTGTATTAAGACTTCCCAACATATAAAAGTAATATACGAAGTTGAGCACATGTCACTGCAAGAGAAATGATGCAAAAGTTGTTGAATAAAGATTTCAAATAATAGCCATTAAATTAAATCGTACAACCTACAATAACGGAAAGTAGTTAAAGCAAATTACTTAATTGGTTTTATAAAAATAGAAGAATAACAACTAAATAATAATAATCAACACATTTCCCGATTGGTTTTTTTAATCTAGAAAAGGACATAATTTAGTCTTAGTATTGGCAGTAAATTAGTTTGAAGCCATTACGACTCTTGTAAATCTTTTCATAGTTATAATCGAAGCGATTGTATTGAGTAATAAACATATATCTTGTAATTCAATTTTATTCTGTTTATTTTACTTCGAATTGCCCATACATTATTAAAAAAAACCCGAAACTAAGGTGAAAATAATATATATCCTTATTCGGAATTTTCAATTAGTCATTCCAGCATTTATCGTAGTGATTGTTTGGTAAAAAAATAATTGTTGGGTAACATTTATCAATGAGGCAAGAAAAATAAAACCAAAAATAAATGTTTGAAACAACGTTGAAAAAAAAATTTGTGGGAATTTCTTTTTCACACAAAGATCCATTTTGGACGAAAAGGATAGAAATTGGGAAATTTTTCTTGTAAGGACATTCAAGTAGTAAAATATATAAACATTTATTTGGTAATATTCGATGCTTTGATTTTAATTTGAAAAAAATATCAAACGCAGCATATTCATATATTATTATGGGGCTTGATATTAAGAGGAGGCCCACTTTTTGTGTATTTTCATCTTTATGGGGAAATAGATATAAAAGTCCAATTAAATTAATCCACCAAATGTGTGCGAGGCCTTTTCATTTTAACACACCGGCAAAAATATTTTTGTGGACCCTCATGAGGCCCAATGATAAGATTTCAAAATTTTTAAAATAATTCTACAATGCCACTATAATACAGCTTCCAAAATATTTTCTACCAGTATATTGTTCCTTTAACACTAAAAAAAAAAAAAAATGGGTAGTGGTCAGGCACGATTTATGGAAAAAATAAAATAAAATCTAACTTATACAATTACAAAAATATCCGCATTTTTTTATATTTAACTCTATTTATGTGGCACAAAACCTATCCATCCTTATTACACCATTTTTATTGGTTTCATTCACTCTTTTCCCATTTAGTGAAGATCACTATTGACTACATTTTTTGTCTCTTGCATAATGGTAGCAATGAGTAGGGCTACTAATGGGTATCTCGAGCTCGACATCATTACTATTCGGTCCGAACTCGGTTTGTGAATTAAACGAGTAGGGCACGAGTACGTTAGCATACTCAATTTGAATTTCGAGTCAAACTCGAGTAGTGAGCTACTCGACTCGTTAGCTCGCGAGTAAATCCAATAATATATATGTGAAAGTTACAAATAAAATCATCGCATACTGCTAGTAAGATTTGACCCTTAATTGTTTTTTAACATAAAAAAATACTTTACTAAATGTAAATATAATATATAAAATATATTTAAAAATAATTTATTGAGTATTTATCAAGTCTAATTGAGTATTTAGTTATCTTTACCGAGTCGATTTTGAGAAGAAAAATGATACTCGAGTCAATTAGAGCATTAATCGGCGCAACTCGATTCTTTTACCCCCCCTACTCGTACACTATTTATTTTAAAAAGTTCAGATTATTCCATTAATTAATTGTTTGAAATATTAAAAATATACTTTATTTCTTTAAGCATATGCTGGCAATGATTGAACATATACATATGGTAGTTTACAAATCTAGTGCTAAATTACAATATGCGCAAGCCATAAAAATGTGAATGCTAGCAATTAGAAAATTGTTAGAAATTCTATGCCCAACCCCACGGGACTAAGGGGCCTGCTCGACAATCCAATGAGTAGTTCCTGCCTATTGCATCGGATCATTAATTTTAAAATAATATATTGAAATCAAATAATTTTTTTAAAATTTAAATTTTATTTAAGACCAACATATTTATTTATAGTCATTAATTTTAAAACTAGTAATTAAGAATTTAGATATAAGAGCTACCCATCAGGCACTGTCAGTAGCCCCCCTCATTTTGCACTGTCCTTGTATATCTGAGAGGACTTAAAATGTGGACAAATAACGAAAGTCACCCATCTCTCACCGGGCACGGGTTTGTTGCTGCCAAAAAGTAGTTGTAGGATCATGTAGCTCAATTTTGAACAGTAAGATCTTGATCCAATGGTCCAGATTTTTTTATAATGTTATTATTATTTTTTTAAAATTATAAATTTAAAAATTTTAGATTATTAGATCAAGATTCTACGGCTCAAAATTGAGCTACCAAATCCTACAACTGCTTTTTGGCAGCAGCAAACCCCACCCCATCTCTCACCCTCAGCTTCTTTTGCCTTGGCTTTTGTATTTCCTACCCTTGTACTAGTATTTGTACATTTATGCATACCATCCAAAGGCGCCCCTTAAATCTAGGCCCTAGGATACCCTAAAGCTAGTAATGTGAATGTTACCCACCAATGGT
>MKEJ01004490.1:0-15091 GCA_001753735.1 Embelia ribes | reverse complement strand
ACACAACTTTTAACATCTATTATTACTCAACAAGGCACATATATAGGCCAGAGCATCTTATAACTATTAACCACAGATGAGGTCCTCACCAAAATTACAGCTTCAAACCCGAAAAAAAAAAAAGAAAAGGGAATATGAAGGGAAGTAATGCAGCTGGATTTTGCTCCATGATTCTAGGAATAGAACTCCTGCGAGATTGCGGGTTAATTATCTCATCTAATTTCCAAAGGTGAATTGGTTTCATCAGATGTGCAGCCTGTTCGAACAGAAGTGCTTCCAGAATTGGAACATTAGCAACAATCTGAGCTCTTTGACATTTTTCTGAGATAGGGGTCGAGACCGATATCATGGCCTAGTTGCAATTTGTTTCTGGAAGATGTTTTGATCCTTGGAGACTGGCAGAACAGCTCATCAAATTCCTACAAAATAACTTCTATCTCAGTCAGTCATAGTGAGTGGGAGAGACGGACATGCTAAAATTTTTCTTATGCAACTTACATTTGACTTTGTTTTGGAATAAGGCGTTAAGCAGGGATTGAAGTCCTTGAGGAACATGTCGTCAGGGCTGCCAGGAGTTGTTTGGTCCTCAGAGCTAAACTCCTGAATAAATAAGCAACAAAGAGATAAATAATTCGGTATCTGTATAATAGTTGCTACCCAACAGTCCAATAACTTGATTACATGATTGGGTTACAGTGATAATGAGTGCTTATAAATGAAAACTTCATATGTGCTACAGATCCATCTTATTCCATGTTTTTCAAACTGAAACAAAGAAGTTTTCACTCCTAAGGCTTCACTCTCCAGCCTTCCCCCAACTATTAGGACATAGTCCAGTCAACTGTTATAAACCATTATTAAAAAATGATGTAAAGAAAATAAACTTGTTCAAGTGTTCTTTTTCCAATTGGATTAACCACAATAATGTATAGTATTTCCAAGTATTCCAATGAACAAGCATATATGGTTGATTGAGTGATTAAGTTTATAATCAGTTAGAATCATGAACAATCTCTGTAAGTTCGCTCTATCAATAAAAAAATTTATTGTGTCAAAAAAAAAAAAGAAAAGAATCATGAACAATGATTGCTAGTTTAATTACATTCAGAACAAAATTAATTACCAGAGAGTAAGCGGCATCCTGTTGATCATATGTCGGCGTCTTTGGAGAGGTAATGATAGCCTCATAAGATCTTGCAGAATATTTATCTGCCTTCACCTGTTCAAGCAAATAAAAGGTAAGCAAAATTAGAGGTAAGAAATAAGTGTAAACATAAAACAGCTTCCTTACAAGTCACATCAACACTGGATGCTCGGTCAAGACTCTCGCGGGAATGTTAGAGATATAGCTTTTGGTCAGGGAAGTTCAAGGAAGGCCAGCCAGATATTGAGCTTAGGACAATAAAATTGGAATTCAATACCTTCATAAATCTAGTAATCTAATATTCCATTTGCTCATGGACATTATTTATAAACTACAAATATGCAGGTAGACCAATATGAAGCACAAACATTACAAGTCTTAAACTATAACTAATGAGGGTGTGAATTCAAGTGCTCTTCACTTTACTTGGTTAATTCATATCCAAAATACAAAGGTAATACATATATGAATTTTCATTACTGTATGATTTGTTGGAAACATAAAAGGAAAATAACACGCAGACAAAAGACTTGCAATGAATTATAACAGTACCAAACACATGCTACTAAAAATGGTTTGTTAATATACCTCAGCAAGATCCACGGCAAGGCTCTGGAGTTGGCCAGTGAGAGAAGTGACTTGCCTCTGGAGGCTTGGGATGAGTTTCTTTGCTTGCTTTAGTTCTGAACCCTGCTTCTCCAATAGCTCCTCCAGTTCCGAATTCATTGTCTCTGGAAATAGTACTGCACTCTTCAAAGACCTAATCTCTTCCCTTTGCTTCAAACACAAATCCTTCAACTTCTCAACCTATGACAAGGCCGAATAATGCCAATTTAGACAACGGTTAAAAACAGAATTGACAAAATCAGAGACCATCAGAAAAATAACAAACAGCCAAAGGAAAAAAACATGAAAAAAAAATCTCTACCAAATGAACTTAGGCAAATCTGAAAACAGAAGCAACAAAATCAGACACCATCACATGAATAACAAACAGCCCAAATATAAACATGAGAAAAAATCTGTAAGTGAGCAATAAAATTCAAAAGTCTTGCCCTTATGCAGACGGACAAGATTGTCAAAACGTGTCTCGGGCACGTATCATTTTATATAATTTTGTGTATCGTCTCGTATATCTTAAGCAATCATTTTTTTAATATCAAAACACAACAATCACTTAGAAATTATACCATAAAATACAATATCGATACGAATATTATTTATATCAACCATTGTAAAATGTTATATGATGGATCTTTTTTTCTTACATACAATTTTTATCATTTAAATATTAAACGATAGAGATAAATAATATTAGTACAACTTAAATTACCAAAAAACCAAGACTCTTTATATCAAGCAGCTTTGTTAGCCATATGCGACTTAATTTTCAACATTTTTCATCTGACTTATTTTTCAGGTACAAATTTGTTTCGAGCTCAAATTCATTAATTATCAGATGTCAGTTTGTTCTATAGACTATGCTCTCTTCAATTCGATTACCACTAAATTCGACTAATCGTTTAATTCATTTCTTCCTTATTCTCAATTAATTGATTTATCTTTATCAGTCGATTCTTCTCTTCTTTTCAATTAATTGAAGATTCTGCAACTACAAGTTTTCTTTGTTTTGCCCTAAAGAAAAGATATGGAATATAATTTTATGGATTTGCTTTAAAAATGAATTACGCTATTCGACTCAATTTTTTATGTGAAAATGTTGTATCATTTCCTTAATTTTTAATTTTTAGTTTTACATTTAATTTTTAACTTATAAAACTAAGTGTATTTATATAGGTAATACATATCTACACGATACGTCTGGTATTGTAAGAGATAGACATATATCCACTGATTTATCAAGATAGAAATAGAGCTATGATACATACGAAAACCTTATAAGTCGTATCGTATCGTATGATTGTTTCGTGTCTCGTAAGAAATTGACAACCATGGTTACAAAGTTAGTTAAGCCTCCATTTGCCGAGAAATAGGCATTAGCTATCAGTTTAGATTGCCATAATGGAACAATATCACAATTCCAGGTGTTCGCCGATCACGAATCCAGCCTCAATCCAATTGATGTTCCAAGGACATGGCTTTGGCACTTGGAAACACGGACGGTGTTCTTTGGGACCTCTGCAACATCAATTTTTAGAGGTAAATGTACTTTGTATTTAAAAGTGAAGATTCACTTTTCAAAGATCACTTTTAGAAAATGCCTTACAAATGAATGTTCTACCACCTCAGGCATGACAACAAAGGAAATTCAAAACAGCTTCTGGAGAGGTAATGCGTTCCATCTTTTTTTTTTCTGGTCCATTATCCATATCCAAACAGTATACTTCAAACAAAGAAAAAACTCGAACAGAAAGTTTGATTATGGGATTTTACCCACTCAAATTCTAAGCCAAAAATATAGTAATAAAAAATTAAATATGAATAAATGAGATGCATAATTATGCGCTATGGAGTCTAAGGGACATGAGAACATGGTGCACTAATTATAGAATGTATACGAGGAAATGAAATAGTAAATAATCCAGAGTATCTGATTAGAACACATTAATGGTATGTCGTGTAAGAGTACTATAATCTAGGGCTTTAATCTGTTGTTGGAAATTCATTAAAAAAATGAAAAGAAAAAAAAAAGATTTTCCATCCAGACATTTAATTAGTCACAGCAGTAGTTTGAAAAAAAAAAGGTTTTTGTTTCAATTTGCTCCTTATCTTGTTATTGTCAAATAAAGCAAACCCCAAAGGATAAGGGACAAATTGAACTTTACCCCAAATAATTTAATGTAAAGATAATAGAATTTTATCGAGAGGTGTAATAATAAAGAGTTGAGCAACACCTATATATAGAGTTGATAAAATAAATCCAACAATAACAACAAGATCATATCAAATCTATATAAAGGAATAAAATCAAATATCAATATAACTAGGAAACAAAATATTCTTGTAGAATGTAAATTCAATAATAATAAATCTTAATTGTGTTAATATGTGCTAATATCTTTAGAATATTCTTTAACACTCCCCGCAAGATGGACATGAAGTAAAATATGATGTCCATCTTGAATATAAAAACTTATAACTCCGCAATCAAAAATCTTCAATCTTTAACCAAGGTAACCTTTGGATTAAAAGAATTATAAAATGGGAAAAAAATTTAAAAACCGATAATAATACAATTTAAAGTTATTACACATACTCGAGATCGAGGTGAGAAAACTAGTAATAATAACAGGCAGACGGCCGATAATAACACAGCCAATAAGAAACCACACTTACAGTGGGTAAAATATAATTTTTAGTATTATGGATTAAAAATTGGTTACGGTGGAGAAGGGAGAAACAATGAGAATATAGGGAGGATTAGGCTCTTATTACTTTTATTTTGCCGAAGCTCAAGAAAAAAAACAGGTAGGGTAAGTCACTGGTTGCAACAGTCCAACTGGGGATTCATACAACTTGCAGCTATTAGGCAGTGAATTTAGGTTCTCAGACCAAAAGGATCGTAGGTTCTGATATCATGTCAAATAATATAATATAAAGAGAAAAAAAATTATTGAGAGATGTAATAATAAAGAATTGAGCAATACCTATATATAGAAATGATAAGTCTTACAAAATCATATCAAATCTATATGATATCAATATAACTAGGAAATAAAATATTCTTATAGAAAATAAATCCAACAATAGCAAATCTAATATATTCTAACATATGCTAATATCTTGAGTAATATTTTTTAACAGATGCACATTTATATCATTTGTTCTAAGCATATTACAAATATACTTAACCTTTTTTTTTGCCCTCCTTTGAGATCTCCGTCTACAAACAATAGACCTACTTTACTTTTTGGGACATCCATAAAAAATTGTTCTTTCCTATTTTTGGTTATGATTACAAATTTTAAGCTGCAAATTTGATAATGTACATTTGATTCAAATTTTGAAGTCATTTTTTGAATTTCTCATAAAATTATCTGCCAACAAAACCAACCCTATTGTTAGTGGACAGGGGGAGTATTCAAATAATTGCATCTCAGTGACTTATCTTATGAGAATACATAAATTTCTAACAACAATAGCGCCAAACGATACATTCGGTCTTGTTGCGGTTAAATAATTCAATATCCCAACCAATCTTCGATATTTTTTAGGATCACCCAACCACAAACATTGGTCAAGAATAAGCTTAGATTAAGGTTCCACATATTCATGTCGTTGACAATCAATCCAAAACTTATTTCTTTAGCGATAAAGAAATTCCTAAGTAGACTAAGCAATTTCAATATCAAGAAAATGTTTGTGGACCAAGATCCTTATTGTGGAGTTGACGTTGTAAGAATAGGTTCAAATTTTCAATGCCTACCCTATTATCATTACTGATGACAATATCATTCACATGTACCAATAACACAATTCTACCTATTAAAGAGTGTTGATAGAAGGCAAAGTGACAGAGCCAACATCGTTGTAAGCCAAGCTGCATAATTATATCACTGAACCTCTCAAATCAAACAAGAGGAGATTGTTTTAAACCCCACAATGTCTTCTTCAAATGACAAACAAGACTATAATCCCCGTAAGAATGAACATAGAAGGTTGTTCCATATGAACTTTGTATAAATCTATATAAATAAAAGCATTGTTTTGTGTCAAGATGATGCAACGACTAGAAGCCAGAAGTAAAGGGACATTTTTCTTTTAGGTTGTGGAATAGATGTCCGGGTACCATTAGACTAAAGAGTAAAAAATTTTCCTCCATTGTTGCTTGACTGTGATGATGAGAAAGGCTTCAGAAGCAAGCTTAGGAACATAGATAAATGAGAGTAAGGTGACAAATGAAGCATGTGTGGGAGATAAATGATCGTATATAACAAAACTACGGATTTGACGCAAAAAGCGGACACATTTACCTTTCCGAAGAGCAATAAGACAATCATCAGTTTTGGGGGTAATAGACATAAAGTAATAGATATATATCTCCAAGCAAGAAAACTATTTATATCAGGGAGCATAAGCGGACCGAGGAGGGGGCTCCCCCTACGAAACCAAAAATTCCTCCGAAATATTTATGGAAAATTTGAAAAAAATTTATCACCCTTAAGCATCCCCCTTGAAAAATATATATATATAACCCCTTATATAGTTCAAGTGCACTCGTCCCTTTACCTATGAATCCTGGTCCGCCACTGTTAGGGGAGAACTGTGAGGTAAATGAACTAAAGTGATGCAAACATCTCCTAGTGCAATGGTGGAATGTTTGAGTAATTGGAAGGCGGCTCAACTGCCAAGGCACGTAAATGGCGAGTGTAGACCTATAAGCGAGATAGACAATCAGAATGAGTAAGAGGAGGTGATGGCTCACTTGAGTGACAGGCCGAGACTAGGCCATGGAGGTACAATTGGAATTGGAATAAGGTCATCAACTATAATGGAAGTGCAAACATGTGAATATCACTAAAATATAACATAGACCGATGAAGGTAACAATAAAAAGTAAAGTTATGCAAAATAGTAGTACAAAACATATAGCCTTTTTTAGTATGAGAATAACTAAGGAAAACACATAATAGCCTGAGATCTAAATTATCAATTTCAGGATAGAACTAATGAATGAAATATATACACTCAAAAGACGAGTTGGTAGAAAAAATGGATAGACTGGTGGAAATAAGAGTTATTGTGTTTTTGGACCCCGTATGCGATTAAATATATAACATGTGGTGACTATGACATCACTTTAAAATTTTTTAGGAACCTTCATTCGGAAAATTAAACACCGAGCAACTCAATTAAGTACTGAATTTTCTTTTAATACAAAGATTGATTGATAATGCCAGAAGAAGTTATTGAATTGACTATTAAGGTATTCATTGACATTATCACTACGTAGTATTTATGAATAAATACATAAATTTGAGTTTTTACTTTAACACAAAATGAACAGAAAAATAGAAAAGTTGTTGATACTGGAAGTGGTTCTAGAGTATCATCTACTAAAGTAAAAAAGATAATGAAATTCCAACTTGGAAAAGAGATGACTCCAATCTCAAACATCAAAATGAACAAGCAAAGAACAAATCTAGTGTCCTTTTACTGACTTGAGGAGCGAAATAAGTAACATGATGCTCACCAAATCAACTAAAATAACTCACAATTTGAAGGCTAGAGATGGCTTAAACTAGGAGTAGACTATTTAACCTTATCTAGTGACAAATGCCCTAAACAATTGTGAATTTCCAACGGCGAAGCGGCAACTTAACAAGCAATTTAACAAAACGAAGACTCATTGATTATTATCACTAAAAAGGGTTTGTTTTACCTGGCATGCGATTAACGGCACCATAATCAATGATTCATAGGAAAAAAGATTAGATCTATAGGACATGCATGCCACTAACTAGGTGAACGAAGCGATAACAAGAGATGTTGGCTGGACAACCTAATATTGTAAGAACTTGGAGTACTCACCCTGATATAGTAAATTTGAGGAAGCACTTAGAAACTGACCACTTCTCTTGCTCACACTCTCTCCCTCTCTTTACTCTAGTGTTCGAACATTAGAAGTTCTAGAATAGAATTAAAATAGTTCAAAACTAGGGAATATATGACCTAGGAATAACAATGTTAATGTCAATAACATGACCAACGGAACCATTAGCTAAGGTAATTTAGAAAGATTGTTAAAATGTCAATTAAATTGGGATTTTCTTGCCAAACATAGGATCAGTGTCACCAAAACCCATGATCTGGGGAACAAAGATAATAACTCTGGCACAATTATGTCATTGAATAACCTCTCTAAGAGACCCAAGCAATTAGAAGAGATACTTGCTGAGCAACCCAATATAGTAACTTGGAGTACTACCGTGATATAGTAACTTTGAAAACTATTACATAGTGACCCCTTCTCTTTTTCTCTACCTATAAGAGCTGATGATCGAATAATATAAGTTATAGATTTGAAATAGTACAAAACTTTTGGAGACAAACTAGAATAGTTAGAAGCCTCGTAGGCATGACAGAAATAGTTTGAAACTTATGATGCCAAATTGAAAATTCCCAAAATCTAGGGACCAAAACTAAACTATTGCAAAAACTCAAAGGACTAAACTTGAATTTACCAAAACTCTTTCAAACCTCACTGCATCTCTCTAAAAGCAAACAAATGATGGCAGCTTGAGAGCGAAAGAGATGAAAGATAAGAATGGAGAGATTTTGTTGGTTGGGTCATCGAGGGTGCATTTAGGGTTCCATTAAAACGGGCAGCGGTTGGGCTTCACTGAAGATATGGATTTCATTCTTGTCGTCACTTTCTGTCTCCTTTATACTTGTCCCTTGTTTCTCCAAGTGAGTAGTAGCGTTGATGACGGCACTGAGACGATGAGGTAAAAGAAGGGCTAGTATTTTTATTTAGGATTTGGGAGGGATGATGGTCACAACCGATAGAGTTTGACAATGAAGACGACAGTAGCTGAACACCAAGACAAAGCTAGCTAGGGTTACGAATGGCCCTAAGAGCAATGTCTGGTAACATGTAAACAACGAAAGGAGACAAATTATTTTTGGGGAAACCAAGTATGTAACCATTAGGTATGCCTCCATCCCTATTTATAATCGTATAACAAGCAAGTGAGAATCTAAAAGATTCTCGTAATTACACGATTCTGTAAATGCAATATATATTTTGTTTCCTAAATTATCTACTTAATATTAATGCAAATACAGAAACGTATCTTTAATGTGATGATAATGTGATTGGATTCTCTATCGATCACTAGCAATATTTACTAATCAATATGACAACAATTTTGCAGGATTTGTTTGTGTAAGGGGATTTGATCGGAAAACAAGGGCACCTCGACCTCTCAACCGCAATTTGCATATCCCCCACAGCAAGACAATTAAGACAAGCAATGCAGCTTAATAGAAGGATCCTAATCAGATAGGTTCTAACGATACAGTTGCAAAATGAGAAGGGTTTTAAGCATGTTAAGAGGATGCTTGACTAACATGTTTTCGCAAATTTAAATCAATCTTCCTTCAAACAAAAGATTCATTCACATGTAACTCAGGCAGCAGCTGATAAGTTTTGAAGGACGCGCCCTTTTATTAAAGGAGACCCTTGACAGATAGGTATTAGTTCATAGCTTATACATGATTAACTTTGTGATTGTTTCAAACTAATGCTCAAAAATTTGAGCCATTGTTTTGAATAATAAACATTGTCAGACAAGTAGCAGAAAAAATGTGATTTGCAGTCTGGAAATCTTATATCCATTTGTTGTATAGATATGATATTAGACAAAAACCAAATAATGATGCAAAAGATTAGTGTAAAGCATCAAACTGTTCAGTTATGACCCATATGCAAAGGCTACTGTGAAGTCTTCACAATTCCTGATAAGTCTCATTTTGAAGCAAGTGATACAAAAGAAGTATAATGCATCACATTGTTCACCCATGATACATAGGCAAATGCAACTGATGTAATTCGTGACTCCTTTGAGCCTCATTTTTGTAATTAAAGAGAATTAAGATTAGACCATACAAGCTAAAATGTTATGCTGATCATGCACTTGGATATGCATCCAAATGAACCAATAATAACCGAACATCTCTTCTGCATCCAATAACTCAAATGAACCAAGTAATACCGGAAATTTTTCTGCATATAATTGATTAAGAATTTCAATCAAGAATACAAAAATATTATGATGAAGTAAAGCAACATATGAGTTCCCGAGCCTACCAGCTTTTCCACCATCTTTGCAACAACTGTGCCTAAGAACATGGAAGAATAGAAAAAACTTCGCACCTCAATTAATTTTAAACTGAACTACCAGCATATAAGTTTGTTGTGAAAAACACCTTCAATTATAACCAACAGAATAACAAATTGCAACAATATACAGGCTAGAGGAGAACGGAAAAGTCACTTGTACAGTAGTCCGCAGAATGAACTAAATTGCCATTCCTAGGAATACAAGTTAAGCTAGCATAGCTTGAAGATAAAAACCAAGCACTCTTTAAGAACTGATGTCTCTGTTGCATCAACAGGATAATGTCACAACACATATCAAGACAGGGTCATTAAAGATCTTAATCCAAGAAAAAACCGTTCCAACAATAGTCGATTAGAAAGTTAGCATGCAGTTTTCCTGGTGACATCACAGCAAGAAAAGTCGAACTCGTCCCAGCCCTATAAACATACTCCGGGTTACTTGAAAGTCAAATAATTTGCAAAAAGCAAAATATTCAGATATGCGGCACTAGTTACCAGCAAATTAAGTTTCATCAACAAAAGGCTGAAGGTTGCAAGGACTCACTAATGGCATCCTAATTCCCAAGTTACCTCAAACTTAAACTTCTTCCCGCTAAGACAGGTATGTAAAGAGGAAGAGGGAGATGGAGACATACGGAAAAGAAAAACTACACTCGGTGTCTCTGAAGGGTTTACGGAGTCTTCAATCCATTAGCTCATTAAGACTCACGAATTGCAACCTAAGTCACAATAAATTTTTAGAACTCCCAGGGGATGATGTGCGAACATATCATGGCAAGTGCTTATAAGTTTATAAGTTGCCCAGAGGAATTTACGTGATTATGAGCCATAATTAAAGGAGATCTTTCAATAACTAATCTTAACAAAATGGACAAACAAAAGACAATTCTAGAAGCATGTCCTTATTTTTTAAGGACTATCCTAGTTTCAAATTATCCCTTGCTTAAATTCATTTCTCTGCCAACCTCCTATTTTTATCTACTACATAAATCTTCAATAATAAAAACTAGAAAAACTTACCCCAGATGGTTGCACTTTTCCTATATGCATTCATCTCTACACGTTCACCTCAATCAACTCCAGCCACTCCTAATCAACACTACCAATTTGTTTTGTTCCTATCATGAAACTTGAGACAAGTTACAAATTGTCAGTACCTCTAATTTTCTGGTTTGGCTATCTCCTCAAACTATAAAAATAATAATTGGGAGTTAAAGCTAAATAACCCTGATCTAGTACATGAATATTTTAAGTCATACGGTTTGATCAAGCTGTATCCCCCCGAAAGAACAATGCTTCAGGTCTTACTTAGTAACCTCAATTAAGTTAAGTTCGGTTTCTAATCCCCTCTTGCTACCTCCTAGCACGATATTATAGAAAAAAGCAGCAATAAAAGTAGCAGTAGATTATTTTCATATATAGTGCACTCAAGGGAGACAATAACATTTCGGCTATGGGGTCTTATGGGCTCTGTGGATATGGAAGCTCATCCAATTGAAGTCTACCATGAAAGTAAGGCTACTGGAGTTCTATAACATAAGCAGCAAACGAGTTTATCCCTTGCTGGCTTGAAATACGGTACATGTGGAGGTCTGTTGTAGAGATTTGCATGTGTACCATGAAATTTGTCACGCTCCTTCTTAAGTTGCAAGCACTGGCCATGATGGAAATTATTTGTACTATGGTCAACATTATGACATAGCATGTGCCTGATTGTATAAAAACAGTTTCTCATGATTGAAAGGCACAGTGTATACTACAAACAAGTTCAAATGCTAAAAAGGTATGGTTTCATAGTTATGGAGTTTTACAACTCAAGCCCCGGCCTTGTAAATGGTCTAACTTAATTAGTATAAGTTAGCATATAAGCAGCAGCTGAATAAGCAGTTAGTAGAAATAGATGCAATGTAGGCCTATGATGATTATAAACATAAACAACTTACAATCAATAAGTCTGCAGTTTAAGAATCTTGCTACTTTTGATGATAAAGTTCTCACCCAAAATGAATGAACAAAGGGCACGACCACCTTTTAGATGTTCGGAAGCATCATCCCTGCATATATAGACAATGGACATGACATCAGACATGTTAAATCAACCAGCAAAACACAACTGCAATGGGGAAAGGAAAAAGATTATAACAGAACCCTCTTAAAGCTCTCTATATGCTTCATTTAGCCAGCCAAATGTGGACACGAAATTCGACATAACATACATACAAGTTCCAATGTTTCATATAACCTGTATACAAGCTCCAATCATTCATACAAATTTAAAAGCACGATCAATACCCAGATTAACCATTAAATTTCAGGTCATCTAAGTTAAGTTCGGTTTGCATAAAATTGTCAATTGAAACACTAGTTCAGATCTTTATCTACTGTCAATCAACAATCAGTACCTAAACCATTAGGGATTGTTCGTTGCTAACCTCGCATATACGACCCAAGGATTGTTGCAAATATTTCAAGAACTGTACACGACTATCGATGACGTTAATGTACATAATGTACGCCTCACATGGCTCCTCATAGGTAAAATAGTCAAAATACTTTTTTACATATTAAAAAAAAGGGTTTGCTCTTATGGTTCACTTCCAATATCAATTGAATGGAAACCCCAATTTTCAAAATATTTAGTGCTAAATTGCCGAGTTGGCTAAGAAATAGAGAAGATCTAGGGACGGAACCAGGATTAGGATATGGGGTGATGAACATCATATAAATTATTTTTTAACGGACCAAAGGTCGTAAAATGGGGGTATAGCTTGAAACAAAAAGTACAGAAAAGATTTTTTAAACTCATGGGATAAATATAACCCCTTACCAAACTCATAGTTCAGCACTGAGAAGATCAACAAAGAAAGTTTCAAATAGGTATTTCCCAAAACAATATAAAATTTTTTAAATTTGAAAAATACGGAAGGAAAGAATTTTCTTTTGGCAGCGATATAAAATCCTTTTGATACAAACCATTTTCAGTAAATAGAAGCTCACAAAAAACCAGTTGCTTCATATAATTATTTTCCCCATCTTTGCTTGCAACCAAACAAACAATCAGAAGAACAGAAATATCCAATCAATCTCTATGATACATACATATGCATATCTATGTGTGTAAGTATATATATATATATAAGCATACAAGCTCTGAACTATCAAGTTCCCTGCAGAGAGAGAGAGAGACAGAGAGAGAGAGAGAGTTCTCCTGAGTTCGCAAGGGTTTAGTTTTTATGTTTTATTTTTCTAATTATTATATATTCTTCCATTTTTCGATTAGTTTGCCGCCTCTGCTTCCCTCCATTCTCCCATTCTCCAATAGGATTTTGCTACAGTCACCTTAAGTAGAAGTGGATGTCCGTACAAGTTGATTATGTTAATATAGCGTATTCACGGTAGACTGTGGATTTCACCCCCTCTTTAATTTCTCAAATGAGAAATTAAAACGAGAAGAATGTCATCTTTTAAAAGACTGTTATGAATGCTTAAAAATATTATAGTAAATTTTTCAATTAAAAAAATATTATTTTTAATTTCTTTATTAAAAAAATATTTTTTTGCACCAAAATAAAATAAATGTACCAATATATTGAAAAATATTTTTTTTAAATTTATTATTTTTTTATAGTAATATTTTAGATGTATAAAAATGACTTTTTAGAAATTTTGGTGTGATCCGTTTATATTTTATATAAAAAAATAGGTTTTTAGAAAATGAGATTTATAAATAAAATGAGAAATTCTATTTTTAATTTCTACATTTCAGTTTATACAAATTTATTTCTCTTACAAAATTGAAATAAACTACATCAGATTTAATAAAAATTATTTCTATACTATATATAAATTAATATATATATTATTGAATTAAATTATCAAAAAAAAATTAAGTACGTTGATGATAAAACTTTGAGATAATAATATTAATTACCACTTCTTTTGTGATCTAATGTGCTTGTTAAACTGTTTCAGAATAAAATTGACAAAAGATCAAATAGTGTTCAAATTATCAAGATTTATCCCGGTGTAACAATACGCATATTGCGTGTAATGGTACACCACAGGTATAGCGTTACACATAACTAGTAACGATACACAGAGTTAGTGTACCGGTACACCACAGGAGTAACGCTACACCTAGCCTATGTGACGACTTCCAAATAACTATGCAAGGAGAAATGATCATGAGTAACGGTACATAAGTTCTATGTAATGGTACACACTGCAAATTTAATTACAACAGTCATATGTGATTGAGGCTCAACTTACCTTATCTTGAAATTAATAGCGAAAAATAATTAGTTTATCTTCAAGACACACAAAAGGAGGTTCAAACCTGGGTTTGATGACCAAAAATTACAAAGTTATTCATCAACTTATTCATACAAACAAGATTAAGTGTTCAAAAAGGTCAAAAATCCACTTTCACTTTAATGAGCAGTTGAAATTCAAATCAAGCCACCAAGCTTAATTTTTACATCATTGTAGTGTATTAGACCTCTCAAAACTATTATAAATCTTTGTAATCTTATACCTTTGAGAGAGAGTAGAAAATTTATAATCTTTTATTTCCAAACTCTGTTACTCTTTGTGAGTGTGATTGTAATTATTTGTAAATCATTGTGAGTGTATACTCTAAAACTTGAAGAGTTGTTTCAAGTAGAGTGATTAGCACATTGGAAGTTAATCGGTATTGTGTAATTATTTTATTGGTGATAACGGAACCTCAAGCGGTTTAACTTGAGAGAGTGGACGTAGAGGATTAAGAAAAATTTCTGGCTAAACCACTATAAACGAGTTTGTATTTATTTCTCCCCTTCTCATTCTACTTTTAATATTGATTGTTATTATTTTTATTAATTTTTAAAATCCCAATTCATTTTCCCTCCTCTGATTTACCTAGGATCAACATATACATAATAAAATTTAAATAAATATTTTTTTAATATATTGGTGTATTTATTTTATTTTAGTAAACTATATATTTTTTAATATATAAATTGTAAATAGTAACTTTCTCATAAAAGAAAGTTAATATATCATTTCTATAGATCTTTATGTATTTAGAAAAATTGATGGAGAGATTTATCATCTTCAATTTATCATTAGAGAAATTAAATGTTTCAAGTAGAGTGATTAGC
>MKEJ01004487.1:0-16864 GCA_001753735.1 Embelia ribes | reverse complement strand
AGTTTGTAATTCTTCAGTTCCAAGTTATTAATAAAATCTCTCAATTGACTAAATTTCTCTTCGAAGAAATCATAAAACAAGGTGTGAAAACATAAAACCTGACTTGTGAGTTAACGGGGACCCACCTCGAAACTAAAATTTGGGTAACATGATAAGTTTAAATTAGTATTTGTCACCTGTTTGGACTGGTGGCATGTTTTTAAAAATGGACACCACTTGAATTAGTTAATTGATTGCATGTATCAATCAACTAATTTAGTCAATCGACTAATTTCCAATATCAATCGACTGTCAAAAGTAGACTCCAAAACCTAATATGAGTCTAGCCAAATTTTCTGTCAATCTTTTGGTTCAGTATTAACAAAACCATCATTGGAGCCTAAAACTTGCCACTTAATATAGCAACCTTAATGACTTACACACGCTATTAGAGACAACAGCCTCTATTGTAGTTTTAGTTTTTCGAGTAAATAAATATCACCAAAATATAAGAAAATACTCTAGAGCAGTAACGGTTGCAGCTGGTCACCGAGGTTATGAATTTGAAAAAATTAAAATATATATTTCTATCAAATTACTCAAAATGGAGTATTTAGACATATTTTTCACTTCTTTGAACATAAAAAATCTGGGAAAAGAGTAAATATGTAGCAAATATTTAGGTCATCATCATCATCAATTTAATTTAACGATACACAAGCATGACAGTAGGAGGGAAGAAAAAAAACAGAGGAAAGCAAACTAGGAAAACTTAATTGAGGAGAGACATCTGTTGGATATTGATCGGGTAACAATCATTGGGTGGTCCAGCGTAGGCTCTCTGCGCAAGGATAGCATTCGCAGCTTGAGTTGGATGGAATGCGTCCCAGAAGACGTATTGGTCGCGATTAGCGCACGGCATTTGAAAAGGCATACATGTAATTTGTCCTTGATTCCTTCCACTCCCGCAACATCCTCTATCCCTCACGTTGAACCCTGTACATGTCGATCCAATTAAAACTTTTATAGTAAGTGAAATATTTAGTTACTATGATACTTCCATAATTGATAAATGAATACTGGTGAGGAATATGTTCTGTAACATGGTTATTGAACATAAAATTCATCAGTCTTATAAAGTAAGAAACAAGAGGAGAAATAGACTTCATTACCTTTTACTTACTAGATAAAAGTACCAAAACCATGTCTGTAAATTTATTAGTTTAATTGGTTAGTGGTTCCCATGTGGATAGGTTATGAAGTCATCATCGAGTAAGCAATGCTCGAGCTTGGAAAGAGAAGGGCAGCAAACTAGCGGGGCGTATTATACGACTCACACATCTATATATGCATCCACAAAATTATCTCAATTTCAAATTTCACAATCTCAGTTTCTGCGGTTTGCATTACAGTTTCAATTAATTAATAGTTACCACTAGTCACTACTCACTAACTGTTTCAAACGGATGGTTGGGTTGCTCTCTTTCTCCAACAAGAAATAATAGGGGCTTTACTGGTTCAGAATTCTAAAAATATGTAGAAAAATGTCAAATAATATTAATCTTACCAAAAGCTGCTGGATTGTTGAGGATGTCACCAAAAATACCGTAAGTATTTCCATAGGTGAAAATGGCTCCCGGGTGGGTTCCGTCGTTGAGAGAGGCCACGAGTGATCTGAGACCTTGATTGAAGGTTCCCAATATCTGATTGACATAGTCTACACACCTACCGGGTTGCGCCTGACCTGTCGCTAATTGATTAGGGATGCAACCAAGCGGCCCGATTCCTGCTAACAGAAACTTTCTCAGGCCCACACTGTATAATGCCTGCAAAAGTAGAATAAGTAAAACACAATTTTCTCTTGATACACAGCTTACGAGTATACGTATACTTCTATTTTTTACTTACCAGTAGAATATAATTTGGGATAGCAATGTGGAAGTTAACTTTCTTAAGTGCAAAGTACAAAATAAGTAACAAGTGAAAAGTAATTTTTTTCTCCAATTTTTTTACTTATCTTCTTTCATAAACAACTCTAACTAACCTCAAATATAACCACCTCAAGTGCACTCTGCACATATTTTATTTTCAAGCAATTTATTAAGTGTATTTTTTATCTTAAATCAAATAAGTAGTTATTTTGAGATGCAACCAAACAAACCTTAATGCAAGTTACAATTAAACCAGTCAAATATGGATTACATGATATGCTTTTTTATCAATATGGACGATGACCATACTTGGGACTTGTTTGGTTGTATCTGAGAAAAATAAAATATACTCTTTTTGGGATGTGAAAAAGTATACTTGTAAGTAATATATATAATCGGTATTGGTGTCTATGGTAGAAAGTAAAAAAGGACATTTTATTTTTGTGTATTTTGGCAGTAGCAAAAAAAAGTGTAAAGTTCAAATATTAATTTCTAAAATAAGTTATAAAATCTTTAATTTATAAACAGTATACTTTTTTGCCTCTAAAGTAAAAGTAAGTAAACTTTTTGGAGTTGAACAAAAAACAAATTTTACTTGAGTAAAACTGGAAAAAAAGTAAATTTTTGGTTATATGCACAAATTCTGCCGCTTTTATAATTTGAGGGCAGATATATTGTTGAAAATGAAGAGCAAGAATTATATATAATTTACGTCAGAATTATTTTGACCATTACATTAAATCTCCCAATAAAGAATAATAATAAAAAAAAAGAGATGCTAATACCATTCGTATGTGCCAATGCGTGTGGTCCAAATGCTGCTACACAAGTCGTGGCAACATCAAGACCGACAGTGAAGAGAAGGAAGGGGTTGTTACCACAAGTTGGCGAGCATAATGATTGAGGAGAAGGTTTGCATAGTCGATAGGGTTGTAGTTGTAGCTAGACGTATACATGGAAGGCATGAGGTAGTTGTTTATATAGTCGTTGCTTCCAAAAACCATTACTACTAAAGACCTGGATAAGTACTGACTGAGGCTATCTCCCGTCATCATTGTCCGCAACTGACCTAATGTGTTCTCGAAGTTTATCACTTGCTGGCTCAGGGTATACCGATCACCCTACATATTTCAAAAACTAAAAATTAATTCATTATTAGTGAATGATCATACAAACACAAATAAATGGTCTTATACCATGTCTTTGACATCCTAATTTTGACAAGTTGCCATTATCACCCATGGAACATTTATTCTCACATATATATCCTCAGCATAAAGATATTTCAAAGTATATTTTATGAACAAATTAATGTCTCCCCTTCTGCCAAGGAAAGACGTTTGTGGACAAATAGACTACCTGATTAAAAATACATACAGTTTTCAGAACGGATTTATCTAAAAGAAAAAGGAAAATTGTTCAAAGGGGTGTATAGTAAGACAACTGTTTCGTTTGACATGAACTATGTTGGGCAACAAACTTTCTTTGCCATTGAGGATCGTTATGCACACGTGCATTAGTGATGAAACAAAATTGCAATGTCTAAATATCTCTACTGTCAGAACCCATGTAACGAATTTGTCGTAGAATGTTCTCATCACTAATTATGTATATTAATAAAGCTTTCTTCATCTGTTGTAAACGTGTATATATTGAGTCAATAGAGGTGGGAGATGAGTATCTACATAGTGTCGGCCCGTCTCATCAAGGATACCCGCAGCTGCTGATGCATAATTCACTCCCCCAAGAATTGTAGTCCCGCTTGTGCCCGGAGCTGCATAAGGTGGCGGGGATGGAATCCCCAACTTCTCTCCTGCATCATGTTATTAATTTATTTATATGATTTATTTCCATCACTTACGCAACTTAGTTTACTATTAAATTTCCAGAAAAAAAAAAATCATTTATTCCATAGTTAAGCATGTGATCTATTATTTTGACACACTCTAGCTCTCAATAAGAGGGTTCAATGTTGTTAGGATTTGTATGAAGAAATCTTGTTTTTTTTCCCCTCTTTGTTCGTGGCTGCGAACTCTCCATTTTATAACCAAATAAAAAAAAAAATTGAAAAAACCCAACGTCCTTATCCTCTATTCTGTTGCACTAAACAACATTTTTATCGTCATTTAAATAAAAATTTAACGTTCTTGGAAGCTGTTTGATAAATATCAATTCGTACAATAGGGCTCTCTTGCAATTTTGTTGACACTTATCAAATAATATCATATTAATAATATAAAATGCAGGTTTACACGCCGTATGCGTGATAAGTGGTGTTGCCATTGCACGCAGTAGCACTCCAAAATCAAGCCAATTGTCCTTCCAACTTAATAAAAAAAATCTTATTTAATAAAAAAATTAACTGAAAGAAAAATTAATTAATTTCCGTCAATTTTTTTTAATCATATTTTTCATATTCAAATCAACAGGCAATGCATTTATTTCTTCATAACTATATATTTATTTGTATAAGAAAAATAATTCAAATTCCTTCAATTTTTTAATATCAAAATTTCCAGATTAAAAAAAGTTGTAATGGTTATCGCCATTATCTATCTATTTTCAATTTCATATTAAATACTTATTAGATACTATCGCTATTTTTTTCCAATAATACTTAATATAATTAAATAAATAATAAATATTTTTTAATATTTGGTGCATAAAAGCATCTTAAGAAAACTAAAGAGTAGGAAAATAATTACTTTCAATTTATAATTTTCAGTTGCAACTTTTTGATAACATAATAAATTCAATTTAATGCATAATTACTAAAAAAAAGAGAAGAGATTCTATAAGGCATGTGATTTTTATTTATAAGTTTCTATTGTTACTGCATAAATAACAAAAAGTTTATGTTACCTATAGAATTTTTATTTTAAAATGTGATCTTTCAATTCAAATTATAAAATCTCTCATAAAATCATATTACTCACAAATTACAAAGTCGCCCCATACATTGGTATTAATTAAGATTACATCTAAAAATAATTATTCCTCCAACTTGATAAAAAAATATCATTTAATAAAAAAATTAATTGGAAGGAGATTCATTCAAATTTCATCAGCTTTTTTTAACATAAAATGTTTTAGATTCAAATCAAAAGGTAGTGTATTTATTTCTCCAAATTGTTTTTTTTTTTTGATAATTATGTATTTATTTGTTCAAGAAAAATTATTCAAATTCCATCAGTCTTTTTACATCAATTTTTTTCATATTAAAAAATGTCGCAATAGCTAGCACCATTCTTTCTCTATTTTCAGTTTCATATTGGATACTACTATTACTTTTTTTTCAATCATAATTAATATAATTAAATGGATGATAAATATTGTTAAATTGTGGGTATATAAAAACCTATTAACAAAAATAAAGAGTAGGAAAATCATTCCTTTCAATTTATAATTTTTAGTTGCAATTTATTAATAGCATGATAAATTCAATTCAATGCATTATTACAAGAAAAAAAAAAGGGAATCCCATAAGATATATGATTTTCATTTATAAGTTTCTATTATTACTGCATATATAACAAAAGCATTATGTTATCTATCAAATTTTTATTTTAAAAAGTGATATTTCAATTCAAATTATAAAATCTCTTATAAAATCATATTACTTACAATTTACAAAGGTACATACATTGGTATTATTAACTAAGATTAGATCTAGATTTATGTTTCATGATTTTATGTACTACCATGGAATTATTGAGATATACAGTTCATGTTAAAGTATATTTAAATTAATTTATTAGCCAAGAAAAAACTATACACAATTTGCTTTCTTTGATTGTTTCTATATCTAGATACCGTTACAACCAAAATTTTAAATATTAATATGTTTTATACTATCAACAAATTATTCCTTCCCAATTAAAAAAAAAAATGATTTAACATATTGATTGATCATAACAAAAATTTATATTTATGAATAATTTGTGGGTAGAGAATATTTATTCACATAATAAATGTCTCTACTCAATAGATTTATGCACACAAAAATAATTTAAAAATAATTAATAAATTTAAGAAAATATAAAAAAATACTCCCTTTGTCCAATAGTAATCGGATGGTTTGACTTGACATATAGTTTTAGGCAAATTTAAACTTAAATTTTGAATTGAGGACAAATGAACAAGTTTGCCTTTATTATTTTTTGAGTTGACTTAACCCTAATAGATAGGAAAAGATAATAATAGTATTTCATTTTATTTTGTAATAGTAGTTGCATGTTTTTTTAAAAAAAAATGAAAATGTTATATTATTTTTAGACATCTTGATTTAGAGATATGACCAATTATTTATGGATGGAGAGAGCAAATAAATTTTTCGTGCACTGCACGGGTTTCACACTAATGTATATTAAAGATTGAAATTCAGTACTATTCTATTGTGCAATTTGTGTGTTGTTATTAAAAAAATATAATATTTTTTATCTTTTTTAAAAATAATTATGTGATAAATTTAAGTAATTTATACCGACAGTATTTTTCAAAATTTATTTGGACATATAACTAAAAAAATATTTTTTGGCATCAGATTTTGTACATGATATTATTTGTATAAATTAATACTAAATAAATTTTGAACAATATTTACACAATTTTTATAAATTACTTAAATTTATCAGACTAATCATTTTGAAAAAAAATAAAAAATAACATTTTTTAATAACATCACATAAATAGTACAATAACAACCATACATAATTTGAATTCGTATATAAAAGTTATCCCTTCCAACTCTATTTGCTCTTATAGCAATATTTGTCTGTACAATTGCTTGATATGTGTCTCACTAAATTATGATCTTTAAAACTTACCATGAGATAAAATTTTGAAATTATATACATATAAGCAACTTACCATAATAGAAGTTGTTGAAACAAATTATCAAAAATCTTTTTAAGTATTTTAAAGATAAAACTTTAGGATAATAATATTAATTATTACTCCAGATTTTGTGATCTAATGTATTATTAAGTTGTTTCAGAAATCTGCTTCATAAGTTGACTCGATTAAATCGAAACTTGGCAAACGATCAAAGATATTATCAAAATTGGTAACTGTGTAACGGTACATAAGCATGTAACGGTACACATAGTATCTATAACGGCTTCCAGAGGGCTTTGCAAAAAGAATGGGTTGTGTAACAATACACAGTATATGTGTAATGGTACACATAGTATCAGTAACAATTTCCAGAGCATCTGCAAAGAAGAGTGAGCATGTGTAATGGTACACAAGGACTATGTACTGGTACAATGTATCGGTACAGATACTCTAAGTACCAGTACACACTACAGATTTAATTATAACAGTCATATTTGATTAAGGGTAAACTTGTTTAATCTTGTCATTAACGACTATAAACGACTAGTTTACCCTCAAGGCCTATAAAAGGAGGTTCAAATCAGAGGATTATTATCAAGAATTACAAAGCGATAATCTTCTGATTCATACAAGCAAAGATCAAATATTCAAGACGGCTCAAAAACCTACTTCCACTTTCATGAGCTATTTGAAGCAATAAAGACCTAATCAAAGCTACTCACTCTCAAATTATTGATTCTTATAATTATTAGACTTTGTAATAATGTGATCCATACTCAATTCATTTACATAACTTATGTGGATACACTATTTGTAATCTTTCCACTTTCCAAGTTCTAATACCGTGTAATGGTTTGCTTCAAGACTTGAAATGGTGTCTCAAGAGGAGTGATTAGCACCCAAGAAGCTAATTGTGACTTGTAATCATTTCGTTGGTGATAACGGAACCTCAAGCAGTGTCTTGGGAGAGTGAACGTAGGGGATAAATATAATATTTGGCCGAATCACTATAAAAACCAAGTTTGCACTTTCTTATCTTCAAACTCTTATCAATTAGATAGTTCATTATATTTAGTGGCTAATTCATATAGATTCATTAACTACTTAATTATTAAGTCTTGTATCTTAAAAAGATTCAATCTTTATATTTAAATTTTTTAAAGAATACAATTCACTCCCTCTCGCTATGTTTGTTTAAGATCCAACAAGTGGTATCATAGTAAATCTCTATTTTTTGATTAAAAATTTAAACCATTTTAGAGAAAAGATCCATGACAAACACAATTTCCACTTTTATGCAATAGGGTGCTTTTACTTCCAAACCCCTACTCTTTGATGACTTAAATTATGCTTATTGGAAAAAGATGTAAATTTTTATGTGTGCCAAAGATATGTAGGAATGGAAGATAATTAAAAAAGGATATGATTTTCCCAAAAAGGATGGTATTTCTATTGATGATTTAGAGCTCATGAATGAGCAATAACTCAAAGCCTAATCCCAAAATTCTAAGGTCATGAATTCAATTATTTGTTCTTTTTCTCAAAATGAGTTCAATAAAATTTATTCTTGTAAAACGGCTAAGAAAATTTGGGATGGATTTGAGACCATGCATAAAGGGATTAAACTTGTAAAGGAGTCAAAATTAAACATATTTGTGCATTAATACGAGATGTTTTATATGTTTGATAATGAGACTATTCCTCAAATGCATGAAAGATTTTTTAAGATTATTAATACTCTCGAGTGTCTTGATAAATAATACAAAAATAAAGAAATGTGCATGAAGGTTTTCAGAAGTTTCCCAAGGAGTTGGCACCCCAAAGTCACCGCGCTCATGCGTGCAAAACTTTGAGACATTTACCTTAGATTCATTGATGGGGTCTCTAGCCACTTACGTAATCAACTTAGAAGGCTTGAAGTTTCATGAATAAGAGACCAAGAAAAAGGAAAGAAAAGAGAATTGCTCTCAAAAGGCCAAATTGAAAAATAGAGCAACAAAGACTCAAGTGAGGATGTTATGACTCTCTTCACAAATAAGTTCAACAAATTCCTAAAATTCAAGAAGAATATAGGCAAAAAATTCAAAAAGATGGCTAAGAAAGATTTAAGGAAGAATAGCATCATTGCAATAATTGCAAGAAGTCGAGTCATATTATGGCCGATTGCCCTTCAAAAGTTGAAGATAAGAAGAAAGCAAATAAGAAGAATAAGAATAGGATTTATAGTATGTTATTGAAAAAAATATATTATTATATTAATTATACAATATCAAATTTACAGATTTAGTAGTAGAAACTAATTATGATAATAAATATAAATTAAATATAAGAGGAATATATAAATAGTTTAATATATATTAAATTTTAAATTTTACAACTATTTTTTATTTTTAAATATAAAAAGGTATAGAAAATAATATAAAACATAAATATATATATTTAAGTGTATACGGGCTTCATCTTTATACCCGTATATCAAACCCAAAATTTGGCCCGACCCGAACCCATAAAATATATATATATTTAAGTGTATTAGTTAATTATGTATATCAATATGTAGAATGTAGTAGATATATATTTATATAAATTTTAATTTTTTGTAGTGTATATGTATGTTTTGCATATATAAAACAGTGTTGTAAGCTTTCTAAGACTTAGTTTTTTTAATTGAGTATGGTAATTTGTAATGAAAATGAGGTATTTAAATAGAAGAATGAAAATTATACATTATATATAATTGGTCAAAAGCTCTAAAAGGTAGAAAATTGGGATATTCATGAGATTAACAAGTACAATGATATAAAGTAATAAGAGACACAGAGAAAAATATAGACAAATATTTGTAGAAAAATTTAATATCATTTATATTAATATAATGTATTTTTAGTATAATAGGGTAAATCCCACCCAACCCAACATCCGAAGTTCACCCTACTTGACCCAAAAAATTTCTTGCCCGAAGGTACCCGAAACTCGACTTATCCTAAACCCGTTGGGTCGGGCTAATTTCCACCCCTGCCTGCATTAAAATTCCTAATCTGCACCCTCACCCGATCCGACCCGTTGAAACCTACACTTTTACCCAATCCAATCGGGTTGGGTGAGTTCGGATTCACATACACAGGGATTTTTCTGCCATCCCTAATGATGGTTATGTTTTTCAGTTCTCATTTAAAAGCGGTTTTTCTATTTTCCATGGCCCAAACGACTAAAACGGTCAAGAAGCAATTATCAAACTTTTCCCTTTGTTAGAAAAGACAATTTTATTTCTGTCCAAAATCCATGTTGATACATCTCGTAGCAGTGGTCCATTGCCCAAATTTCGGTCAAATAGAAAAGAAGAGTAAATTTATTATATTTTCTCTGGTTAGGATCTATAAAGGGATAAATCACTTCTTAGTACTCCCATAGTCTATTGATTACAACCATGGAGTTGCTAAATTTAGCTATGCATCTCATAAATGGCGAAGCTTGCGAAAAATCAAGAACTCCGCCATTTTCTCGACAGACAAACTCAACAGTAGCCAACATCTGCGTAACCAGAAGGTGCACGACCTTATAACTTATGCTACTAAATGTTATAGGGAAAGTGTGGCTATAGATATAGACCAAGCGGCTTTTACAACCTCATTAAATTTATGGTCGAATACAATATTTTCGGTGGATTTGGCCGATCTGAGTCAGGACTCTTCCAAAGAGTTCCAAGACGTAGTTTGGAATCTTATGGCACAGGCGGGCAAGCCAAACTTGGCAGATTTCTTCCCCATTGTTGCAAAGTTTGATCCACAAGGAATAAGTCTTAAAGCGGCGAATTTATTAGGGAAGATGTTGAAGATATTTGAAAATATGATTGATGAAAGAGAATAGTTAAGAAAAAACGGGAGGATCGGTGATGATGATGTGCTAGATGTCCTTAATCTACACGAAGGCTGTAAGGAGATTGATAAACCACAAATTGGACGACTACTAACGGTACATTTAACATAATATTATCACTTATATTTTTGTAACCTTAATATGCACACGAATTCTTCTTCATTTTGTGAATAGGACCTATTTGTAGCCGGAACAGACACAACTTCAAGTACGGTTGAGTGGGCAATGACAGAGCTACTGCATAACCCAAAGCCACTAAAGAAAGTCAAAACCGAGCTCAAACGAACAATAGGCAAAAGTAAACCCATAAAAGAAACTGATCTTGCACAATTGCCTTACTTGCAAGCGATAGTGAGAGAGACCATGAGAAAGCACCCGCCTGCTCCCTTGCTACTCCCCCGCACACCGGTGACTGATATTGAAGTTTGTGGGTACACAATTCCAAAGGGGGCACAAGTGGTAGTAAATGTGTGGGCTATGGGTCGAGACCCTAGCCTATGAGTAAACCCGACTTCATTCATGCCGGAAAGGTTTTTGAATTCTGAAATAGATTTTCAAGGACGGAATTTTGAGTTTATTCCTTTCGGTTCCGGTAGGAGAATTTGTCCAGGGTTGTCGATGGCAATAAGAGTAATTCCGGTGGTGTTAGGTTCGCTTTTAAACTCATTTGATTGGAAACTAGAAGACGGCTCGACACAAGAGGTCTTGGATATGGAGGAAAAGTTTGGTATCACCTTACAAAAGGCTAAACCTCTACGAGTCGTCCCATTTCATTATTGACCATGCCACTATGAATCAATATAGAGACAATAACATGTAATGCTTATCGTTTTTGCTTTATTTGTTGTCAGTATAAGCAAAACGCTAGTTGCGAAACAATAACAAGAAGTGGTTGGTTGGGGACAACATTTGAAACTGTTGTAATGCTCATGCTTATACGAATGCAAACTACATGAGCTATCTCAATAGAGTTTAAGCTTATGTTGTATTAATTTCACTCCTTCGGGTTCATGTCCAAGTAGGCCTATTTCTGCAAAAATGAATATTTCATCATACATATATAATCTTTCACTCCCACTTGTATCATAGAGACAGATATTCAACCTTTTCCAACTACCAATGCTGGGTTAAAAAGATGACTCGAAATTGGCAACTTCGTGCCCTCTTGGGAACTAGTCTATTAAATAACTATCTCAAACTCGATGCCCAAATTTAAACTGCACAAGACAAAATCAAAACCATCCTTTGTCTAACAAGCTCCTTTCTGGGTAAAGCCAATAATTATTTCAACTTGGTAAATCCATCAAACCAAGAAAGACGACCAAATCAATCCAATTTCAAGCTCTCAAGCTCCTTTCTTGGTAACGCCTGGACTAAAATAGAAAATCCGAGTGGAGTCATTGTCCAACCTCACTATTCATTAGCTAGCGCATGATACACGCAGTACCTTCTAAAGTGTACAGTTGATACACGCAGTACCTTCAGTAGCATTTTCCTGTTACCTATATTTGTAACTCGATTGAATTTCAGTTCGGGCTTTCTGTTTACCCATAGACCAGACCTGTTAAAACCAGTTGATAAAACTACAGCACTTCATGACTTGGTAGCAGAGCAACCTGGGTTCAAATTTTTTGCTTTACAAATGGTTTCGCCTCAAGATTATTGCATGGAAAATTATCCGTTAGTAATTTCCTTCATCATTTCAAGGTATATCAATCATATTGTGCATCTTTCTAAAGTCCGACTTCCCCCGGAGAAACACAACTTAAGTCAATCCAAATTAGGTAAGTAGCAAATCTACATGAACCTAAAACAACAGCAAAACAAATTCAAAACACAGATCAATAGCTAACAATCACCTTCAAAACAATTTACTGCCTCTCAAGGTAAAATAATCTAAAACATTAAACAGCACTCAACATACTATTTGTCTTTCAAACAGAAACAAAACAAAACAAAATAAAACAAAACATGCTCAGATATGAAGTCTGAATATAGATTTGGAATTACACTTCCAAAAGGAAATGCAATATGTTCTTTGAAGCAACATAAATCCAGAGAAGGTGATGACCTTGATGAATCAGCGCAACCTTCTGGCCTCCCTCTCAGACTCAAGAAGGGTGAGAATATCACCCTCTCTCACTGGGCCCTTCACATTCCTCATGATGAATCGATTCTGATCATCAGTAAACTTGACTCTCACCTGAGTCACCTGCCCCCTTGATCCAGTACGCCCCATAATTTTCACCACAATTGCATGCTTGATCTGGGAATCCATTCTGAAATGCAAAGTAAATATCAACACATAATTCTCTCGTAAAACAAATATTAAAAGCTTCATGACAGTAAAAGGATTAGAGCCGAGCAGCACAATCAAATGCCCCTATACGAATCAGTTCTCTGCCAGAAAAGTGCCTCCAAATGATAGGTGCCAATCCTTCTATAGTTTTGAAAACTATTTTGCAGAACACATCTAAAGACAGAACGGAACAGGCATGTAAACAGAAATCAAAAGAATTGTATACTAAAAGCATATTGCCAAAGCAATGACAAACATAAACTAATCAAATTTCAGAAAAAAAGAAAATAGGTATTTTATGCAGGCATGTGGCTTTCAGTCAAAAATAAAAAATCATGATTAGCATCTTGAACAAGGACTATCAAATAAGTATTTTGTTTAATCATGAATTTAAAAAATTCTCCTACAAGAAGCACTCATACAGGACATCTTTAATGTTCAATACTCAAAAAACCTCAATTGGACCAATTTACACCAGACCCTCACCTCCCAAGTTCTCAACTAATAGCCTAATAACAATAGTTACAATAATTCACATCCTTGAGCTCAGAACCAAACAGCTCCTCCAACAAACAACGGGAGTCATACGTTGATGACAAGCCAAGATTAAATTAATCACATTTCAGAGAGATGGAAGGGCACAAAATCCTGTTAGCTGGTCTTCTTTACCACTTATAATGCAATAAAGACTTGTCATGAGAGATTTAACTTTGCACCAATGGGTTCAATGCCAAGGTATATCAATTTAAGAACACATGTTTACAATGTACTTGGAAAAGATAGCATTTGGTTTGACAGCTAATGATAGTTGGCTACACAAAACAATCAAAACATAATGAAAATGCAACCAAGATAAACAGCCTCTCATAATTTTCACCAATATTTCAGGACTTTCACCAAACAGTATCTAGAATGTCAAATGCCAGGAAAGTAAGCAAGAACACCAAACATGGTTACAGGAAAGCGAAAACGCCAAACTTTAATTATACATATAACGGCATATATGATAAATTAAGACTCCTAAAGTCCTATTTAGATTATGCTATTTAGATCTGCAAAAAAGCATTTTGAGCTTTATTTAACACCACAAGTTAAAAGTATAGCCATCAATTTCATGCACCCTCATATCTCCCGTTATGGTCAACAACATCTCTCTTTCTATACACACTTTGATACCAAATCAACAAGGTCTAACCCTTATTTCACGCTTCATGTACAATCCAAAGTCTATACCAACTAGACCTCCGTACTCTTTAGCTTGCAATTTTCCAAATCTACACACAAATACTATGTTAAACTGTACAAGGCCACAATGCCACATTATCATCGTTTAACACTTTCCGTACCTGTGAATGAAAAAATCAAGACAAGTCTACTACACCTTAGTTCGGCAATACTGATAATTGTCAAAACTGTTTTCCTTAATTGATTGCAAATATAAATATAATCCTAATGTTTGGCAAATAAATCTTATAATTGGATTCAAGTAGTGCAGTACTTGAAAAACTAAATTTTTTTATTGCAAAAAGACAAAAATAGGCCTGTATTGTGAACATGACACGTTATTTTCAGATTATATTTGTAATGAGTTATAGAAAAAACATAATAGTTTTAAAAGCAACCTTTAAAAACAGAATCTTATAATTAAAAGTGGGTGTTACAATCTTAACCAAACACAACCAAGAAAAAAAAACAGAAAAAAAGCAATCCCAAATTGTGTCTAAATCCCACCCGTAACATTTTCAACAAAAACTCATTTTGTTCAAAAATAATGAGGAAAAAACCTCAAATTTAAAGAGTGAATCATTATCCATAACGTTCAGATATTTCACTAGAAATCAAATAAAAAACGGATCTTGTATAAAGCCCAATACACGACATGATAATCCAATAAAATTGTCTGCTAACAATCAAGAAGAATAAATACATGAAGAAGTTGGTGATATATAATAAGAGGGATCGCAGGGTCGAACCTGTTACGGAGAGAGAGAGAGAGAGAGAGAGAGAGAGAGAGGCGGCTGCGGTGACTCTTGGGCTCTAGTTGAGGTGGCGCTCGAGTGAGGGAAAAGAAACCCTAACTCGTGTATTTAACTACGTGCGGCATGCGTGTAAATTACATTTGTACCCTGCTTACAAAAATGAATTACATTTGTACCCTCGTGGACTGACTTTTAGGGTTTTTATTATTTATTTGTTTGTTTTTATTTTTTTTATTGGAGTATTTAATTTTGTCCAAGTTTCAAACGCCCAGCACGATTACATTTGTATTTTCAATTTTTCTTTTATTTTTTCTCACTCAAGTTTATTTAAAACAATAATAATATGCCAAAGTGTTTATCATTTTATACCCCATAAAAAGCACATCTTATTTTTCAGTTGAACTATTTCATTGCGAGAAGTTTTCTATTAGGCCACTGAACTTCTACATAAAGATGCAAACTCCAATGATACTCTTGCTTTTGCACCCTCCATTTTTTAAATTCGTTTTCTGTGATCAAGATAAAATTGAGCTTAGTACGGAATAAAACTTTTTATGAGTTATTTTTTACCCATGTTGTTATGCTTTGCATAATCTTATACCTATCAATTTTAGATAAATCTACACCATCCAACCTTTAAAAGTTAAGAAATTATACTCTTTAAAAAATCAAAATAATAAATGATACCGTGAATGTAAATGTTTTATTAAATCATCTCCTTCATTTACTTTGCATATACACATTTTTTTTTTTTTTGTATTTATTGACGTTTTAAATGAATATTAATATATTTAAATTAAATTATTGATTTTGGGAAAAAAAAAAATAGTAGAACTCTTTACACATGCCACATATTTTTTATTGTGACTTGGAGCATTCACATCAGTTTTGCTAAATAAAATGGCTAAAATAACTCAAAAAAACTAATTTTTCTATTTGACCCATTCTTTATTTGCCTATTCATGTATCAGATTGGCTATTTTACCTAATGACGATAATTTTAATTATATTTTTATATCTGTTTACTAATTATTCATATAGATAATAGTTATATTTAAAATCAATATTGATTACAAATATTATTATTTTTAAATATTTTATACAAAATAATTAAATTTATATGTTAATATGGATATCATTTTAAAATATATTTAGAAGTTATTATATAGTATTTAGCATGTAAAAATATGTTTGACAAATTAATTGTTACAATCTTTAATTAAAAAAAGAAAAGAGGGAATAAAAAAAACTTGAATGGAAGAAGGGATAATTGAAGAAGTGATAAGAGGTTACATAAATGAGAAAGAAGAGGAGGAGAGAAAAAATATTTTATCAATGTTATAATGATAAATTTAGCTATGAAGATAACTAATCGATAAAATAGCTAATGGTTTCACCACAAGAAAAAGTTGTTTAACGACGAATCACAACGATGGAAATAAATTTTTTGTTAAATAAAGACGGACGTGAATAGTACATAAATACAAACGACTTAACGATAGACTAGCAACAAATATTTTAACGATGGATAAATTCGTCATAAATTAAATGGTGGGAAAAAGTCCGCCATATTAACGACGGAATAAGAACACAATAGCTACGGAATATAGCGACGAAAAATTTTCCATAAGTAAAATAATTATTTTTTATTTACCGATGGATTTAATGACTAAAATATTCCGTCGTTATTCCATCGGTAAAGAAAAACGACTGAAATTTGGTGGTCGTTATTTCCGTTTTTAAATTGTCAGTTACTTACGGTTTCAATTTTCATAGATAATTCCGTTGCTAAATTATACATATGATTGTATACTCATATACATTCACTCACATTCATCTACATCTCTTTATCCTCACTTATACAAATGATAATTTTCTCTCATATGATTTCATAATGATATTGATTGAATTTTTTTTCTGTCAAGTCTCACGGTATTATTTATTTGATTTGGTTGTCTATTTTC
>MKEJ01004486.1:0-18313 GCA_001753735.1 Embelia ribes | reverse complement strand
TTGAATTTCAATATGGTTTGGAATTTCAGTTGTTTAAAAACTTTATTCAAGTTGGTTTTGTTTCATTAATAAATGGTTTGTATAAATTGCACTTGGGTTATTCTTATGAGCATAGTTTATTTACCCTACATAATGATGTTGGTATTAAAAGAAATAAATTTTATGAAACCTCTTCAATATTATGTCACAAGAGATTAGATCAAATATCAAAACAAAGAATTAAAAGATTGGTTAATTATGGAGTTCTAAAGACTCTTGATTTTTCTAACTTTGGTTTTTGTGTGGGTTGTATAAAGGGAAAGCAAACCACCAAGACCAAAAAGAGTGTCAAAAGGAGTAATGAGATTCTTGAAATTATACACATAGAAATTTGTAGACCTTTTCTACTTTGTACTAATGGTTAGAGATATTTTATCTCATTCATTGATGACCACACATATCTCTATCTATTATTTCATAAGTAAAAAGCATTAGATGTCTTTAAAATATTCAAAATAGAAGTAGAGAGACAAAATGAAAAAAAAATTAAAATCGTGAGATCAGACAGGAGTGGAGAGTACTATGATAAGTACATAGAGTTAGGTCAAATGAAGTGCCCATTAATAGATTATTTAAGGAATGAGAGCATTGTTGCCCAATATACTCTAACTAGTTCACCTCAAGAAAATGGTGTAGTCAATAAGTGAAACTGTACTTTTATGGAAATGGTTAGAAGTATGATCAATCAATCTACTCTTCTATTGTCAATATGAGCTGAAGCCTTAAAAGTTGTAGTGTATATTCTAAATAAAGTTTCATCTAAAACTCCTTTTGAGTTGTAAAAATGATGAAAACCTAGTTTAAATCATTAGAGTTGTGTAGCTGAAATTAGAGTGCATAATCCACAATTAAAGAAATTAGATCCAAGGACAATCAGTAAGCATTTCATAGGATATGCTGAAAAATCAAAAGGTTGTATATTTTATTGTCCCTTTCATTCACCAAAATTTGTTGAGGAACACAATGTTAGAGGAATTTTGTTCATCACGTTATTGAGTAGGAGGAATTACAATATACACAAAAAATCTCCATTTATATAGGCATTTTGATTGTTTCTTAAGAATATCAACTAGATAGTTGTGATGAACCAATGCAGGATCAATTTCCACCTCAACAAGAGCATATTAACATTGAACCTATTGCTCAACCAAATGTAGCTGACGCTACAAGTTTAAGAAAATCCTCGAGAGAAAGAAGGTCGACCATTTTTTACGATTACTATGTATCTGTCATTGAGTCTGATTTTGATGTTGGACATAAAATGATCTTGTATCATTTTCACAAGTCATAAATGGGAAAATTTCTCAGCTTTGGTATAATTTCATAAGTGAAGAAATGGAATCAATAGCTAAAAATCAAGTTTGCGAAATCGTTGAATTACTTAAAAGAGTCAACATGGTAGGTTGTAAGTGGATTTATACGACTAAAAGGGACTCAAATGATAATGTTGAAAAATATAAAGATAAACTTGTTGCCAAAGTTTTTACTCAAATGAAAGGCATAGATTATGGAAAGACATTTTCACCAGTATCCAAAAAGGATTCTTTTAGGATAGTCATGGCATTAGTAGCTCATTTTGAATTTTCTCATCGACGTGAAAATGACATTCTTAAATAGAGAACTAGAAGAAGAGGTGTACATGTTTCAACCTGAAGGATTTTGTTCCAGTAAAAACAATCATTTGGTTTGTAAGTTAAAGAAATTCATGTATGGGTTGAAACAAGCCTCCTATCAATGGTACTTAATATTTCACAATATAATTACCTCATTTGGTTTTGTGGAAAATATTATTGATAATTGCATATACCTTAAGGTCAGAAGAAGCAAGTTCATAATTTTAATTCTTATGTGGATGACATACTACTTGCAACTAATGATCATGGGTTGTTACATGATATTAAGACATTTCTTTCTAAAAATTTTGAAGTAGAGGATTTAGGTGAAGCCTTTTTATATCATAGGCATTGAGATTTATCGATATAAACACCAAAAGAAACTAAGTCTCTCTCATAAAGCCTGCATTGAAAATATTTTAAAAAGATATAAGATGAGTCAATGTACACCTAATGTTGCACCTATAATGAAAGATAACAAGTTCTCACTTGATCAATGTCCAAAACATAATTTGGAAAGTAAACAGATAGAAAATATTCCATATACTTTTGTGGTTAGTAGTAAGATGTAGCATCAGACCCGATATAGTGTTTACAGTTGGAATGTTAAGAAAATATCAAAGTAATCTTGGCATGGAACATTGGAAAGCTGCAAAAAAAAGTTTTAAGATACTTACAAGGAACCAATGGGTACATGCTCACCTACAATCATCTAGACAACCTATAAATAATTGGCTATTCAGTCTCTGATTTTACAAGATATTTAGACTCACGAAAATCCCTCTTTGGGTATGTCTATTTATTGGTTGGAGGAGTTATATCTTGGAGAATGGCATCGCCAATGATGAAGGCAAAATCCATAGCTTGTTTTGACGTTACTTCACATGCCAAGTGGTTAAAAAAATTTATTATAGGACTTCGTATTGTGGACTCTATATTAAGACCAATAAAGATTTTCTGTGACAACTCAGCAGCAATGTTCTTTTTAAAGAACAATAAATTAGGAAATAACTCCAAACAAATTGATGTCAAGTATCTCTCTGTTAGAGATGAAATCAAAAGCAACAAGTAGTCATTGAGTACACCGGTGCACACTCAATGATTGTTGATCCCATAACAAAAGCACTTACAATAAAGATCTACTCAAGTCATGTTGATAGTATAAGATTGGCTAGTTTGTTTTCTACTTAAATTGTTGTGTTGGGATTTTATTTCATGAAATAAAGTTAAGTTTATTTGTGCACAAGGAGGTATTTGTGTTTCTAATGTAAAGTCTATTGTGACTTTTGAGACCCTGAATGAGTTGTAGGAAGTCTAAAGTTTGTTTTCTTTCATTAAAAGTCACTTTGTGTGATACATGTAAGAAGTTATAAAAGAAGAAATATTTGCATGACCGCCACGATCCCATTGTTAGCTTTCTTTGTTTAGAAAATAGAGTTCCTATCCATAGCCATATCAAGTTAAACAATCACTTAAAATTGTAACATACGTGCCAAATGGGAGATTGCTAGACTAATTCATATTCGTGGCACTAGTTAGAATTTGTTATTCTTGAATAAGTTAAGATAATGATATAGAATCAAATAGCAACATGTAGTCATTGAGTACACCGGTACACGCTCAATGATTGTTAATCCCATGACAAAATACTTACAGTAAAGATCTACTCTAGTAATGTAGATAGTATCTGATTGACTAATTCCTTTTCTATTTAAATTGTTGTGTTTGGATTTTATTTCAAGAAAAAAAATTAAGTTTATTTGTGCACAGTAAAGTATTTATTTTTTGATGTACAATCCGTTGTTTTCTTTAATTGATGATTACTTTGTGTGATACATGTGAGGAATAATAAAAGACGAAATTTTTGCATGACCACAATGATCCTATTGTTATCTTTATTTGTTTAGAAAATGAAATTCCTATTCATGGTCATGTCAAGTTAAACAATCACATAAAGTTATAACATATTTATGACACTAGTTAAATTTTGTTATTATTGAATAAGTCAAGATAATGATAATGAAATAAAAGTTTAATAGAAACATATTTAAATATTTGATTTGTTACAACAAACCTATCTTAATGATAGATAGTTGATATATATGGATTGAGTTTTGACTTTGCTTACAAATAAGAGTATTCCTATGTCAGAATACATACCAAAAAATATACAGATAAGCAAACGTCAAAAAACCATTCGTAGGAGTAGCTTTTTAAATTCAATAATAGCTTGAACAATAGCGTACGGAAGTTAAATTGATTTATGTAATATTATTTAAATTGCTTACAGCCTCATTTACATGCCCTGCATTTGAAGCTTTTAACCCAAAAATTACCCAAATTCCACCACTAATTAAAAGTACTAAACTTATTAATTAAACTTATCGGCATTTTGTCAAAACAAGAAAAGAAAAAGTTATCCGCATATATGCCTGTAGACCTTCCACTATAAATTTCTGAGTGGTGAATAATCTTATCTTGAGCTATAAAACATTAGTCTAACTTTTAATTTACCTATTACGCAGCACATGCCACAGAAAGTGAAGTTGAAAGAAATTACAAAAACCTAATTTTTGGATATTTTTTTCTACTACCAAAAGCAAAATTTACAAGGGTAATTATTAACAAGGGGGCGAAACCATCCCTTCACAATACGAGCTAGTATTTCTTACAAAAACGGGGTGTGGAGTAAAAAAAAAAAGGCTGCACCGCCCAAAAGAAGTATGTTCATCGTATATAACTTGCGAAGCCAAGCTATTAGCCGCAACTTAGCTACCCTATAGAGCCAATACGTTTGAATCGGAAAATTGTGTGATGAGAACCCTGACCTGTGACAACAATGTGTGTAGAGTCCGCAACTCATGCCACATTCTATACATCATATGAAATATATAATAAATGGAAAATCTATCTCGGTGCAAATATTAGAAAATTTTTCCTGCTATGCAAGATATGAATATACACATGCCCAGTTGCGTCATTAAAGTTGGTATAGCAAATGTATTGTCGATGACTGAGAGTTTCGAATTCTAGACTATTGAGGCTCTCGCAGTTAATATTGAGTTTGAGCCTGTTACAGAGGGCTTGCTACCAATCCAAAAGAGGTGTCCATAGGTTCGGGGGGTAAAACTCTTCCAAGTAAATGGAACAACGCTTAGTAGCAAAAGAAGCATGGAATCGTATAAATGTTATCGAATGATAAGGCGGAGGCGATCATTTTATTAGGAGTGGACTAGGTCCGTGCAATAAGAGAGGTGTGAGCAGGAGGGAATTAAGGCCGCTACTAATCCATCCAAGACCAAAAACCAAATAAAAGAAGATAAATATTGCTAATCATTAGATCCATATATCACATTTTAATAAATTAATATAAGGAAATGCTACTTATTCAATTTCAAATTAATGCAATAACTTATTAGCAATAATTAACAAGTTTGGTAAATTCTCAAGCATCATTATTAGTTCACCTCCATGGTGGGTGAGGCATGTAGAAGGCATGCATTATACCAACTTTTCCATTATGATGAACTTAAGAGACCCTCCATAATTTTACTAGTGGAAAGCTTGTGCAATCCATAAACTTTTTTTGGGGGGGAAAAAAAATTCATAATATTTAATTCAAACAAACGGATAAAAGAAGATATACATTACATATTTTGAGTGGGAAATGGGAATGTGTGATGCTTATGTTTTCCACACATTCTTGAATTATATATTGCAACCATCAAATAATTAATTTAAAGTAGTTCACCACAGATAGAGCTCCGGCCACTAATTATGTTTATTAGTTAAGTCATTATCACTTTATCACGTTTTGATTTTTCTCGCCTAAATTATCAAAAAGTTACTCAGTGTGGGTGTGGCAATTGATTGTTAAAAGTTGAATAAATTGTTATATTTTTTTACTTTAGGCTGCTTCCACCACACGTCTCATAATTAAATATGTAAGCACACTAGGAGAGAGTCATGTATATATTGTTTCCAAATTTAATAAAATATTGGCAGTGTCTGTACGAGTTACTTGCGATCAAGTTTGTAAGATGTGCTTTCACATGATTATCATGAACAATATAGCTAAATCAGTAATTTTATCAAAATAAAATTAAAAAAAGCTAAATTTTTATAATTATTCCATGCCCCTTGGGAGGGGGTTCCCTGCGATTTATGTCGCATTTGTCATTTTCTTTTCTATGTTTTGCTCCGGCATTTTGCCTTCATATACCCAAAAAAAATGACACAACTTTCTTGGGCGCAAGCATATTAACGACACTGTGTAAAGATATGTGCATCATCTCTTCGTTTTCAATTTATGTATATACTATTCAAGTGTTCTTACGTGTGATTAGTATTTAGTTAAGCACGATCAGAGAGGTGTTTTCGGGTGCCATATCAAGCAAACCCTTAACTTTTTTGGTACAATGGGAGGCCATAGGCCCATAGCCGGGGAGGGTATACGTGTACCCTATTGATTTATTCATAAAAGATTCAACATAAATTAGAAGGGAAATTTATAATTTTTATTACTATTATTATTATTTAAAAGATAAGTTCCCAATTAAGTATTCATTGTTCAGTGTGAAAAGCCAAATATTCCTTGATCGCCTATGCCATTTGTATAAGTTTAATCAACTTAAGGGGGAGAGAGAGTACTCGAAAGCTATTCAAAAGCACAAGCCTCAAACAAATGAAAGGACAAATCACGAGTATTTAAATGAGACAATGAAGAGAAAGTAGAGTAAGAATAAAGAGTCATTGACGCATTAAAATGTATATAATAAGTAGTTATTTTATATGTTTTAAGTTGTTTATATAGTATTTAGTATATGAATTTTGTTATATTTCAGTATATGTATTTGTATGTAATTTACAGAATTATAGCGTAAAATGAGATGATTTAAAGGCTAATTAAGAGATACTCTATGAGTTATAAGAAAAAGATTATGTATGTACAATGATTTGAAGCTCTAAAATTGAAAAGAAAGAGTTTTGATAAGTTTTGAGCAAATGATTTAATCATTCGTTTGTTGAAAATATTTCATACATCAAAAAACTGAGTTTTGATGAATTCATGTGGAGTTCAGGAAAATATTTTCCCATCAAATTAGGTATGATTGGAAAGTTGTCGAATTATCTTTTTAAACGGTGCTTAATTTTGAGTTTTCTAGAAAAAAAGTTATGATTTTTTGTTAGCTTATGCTACTTTGTAAGCCATCATTGAAATTATACATTATTCATCTAGGTCCCTGTATAGGTTATATATACTTGATGTATATATTCATTATAATCAATCAATATAGTTCCTTTGGCTTAAAATTATTGACATGATACCAGAGCCGTCGATCTCTGATCAAATAAAAAAGCCCTAAGCCTACTCCTTGCTTATTGCCAAGTTGTCACACCATTTGCCCACTGCCAAGCCGTCGGTGCACTTTGCCGCCGGTGCATTTCATCACCGGGCGGCAGCCACCTTCTTTTCTATTCCACCAATATGTTTTTTGTTTTTTTTCCTTTTTCCTTGATTGCTTAATTCTCATACCAGTGGACTTTTGTACCTTTGTTGCCTCTTCTACAGTGGATGCTTTTTCTTATTTTACTATGGCCTCTTCTCATCTTTCTGACTCCTTTTCTCCCTATTACTTACATCTTGCTGATCATCCTAATTTGATTATTTTCTCTCCAGCTTTCAAAGGAAATAATTACTACCCTTGACAGAGAGGGATGCGACGTGCTCTCAATGCCATGAATAAGCTTGGATTTGTTATTGGTTCCACAACTCGCCAAAAGAAGGATAGTGCTCCTGGTGAGTCATAGGATCAATGCAGTGGCGCAGTTCTCTTATGGTTGCTTAACTGTGTCAATTTAGCTATCACATTTAGTCTCTCCTACGATAATACTACTCATCAATTGTGGATAGAATTGCAGACAAGATTTACTCAACACAACAGTTCAAAGATATATCATATCGAACATGAGATTGGTGAGTTACCATTGGGCACATAGATTATGACACAGTATTACACCATACTTATGTCAAAGTAGGAAGAATTCAACCTTTTTGACCTACTCGAGGTGTGCACTTGTAACGGGTGCACATATGATGAGTCTAAAAATTCTACTGGTAAGAATTCAACTCAAAAGCATTCAAGTTTTTGGTTAGTTTAACTGAATCTTTTTGCAATATAAGAAGTTATATTCTTGTTATTGTACCACTTCTAGAACTGTTTAAGGTCTATTCTTTAGTTCGTAATGATGAGAATCAAAGGGGAGTTAATATTTCTATTACTGAAAATTGGGATAATAGTGCACTTTTAGCCCGTTCGGGCAATTTTTCACAAAACAAGTCAAACAGGGGTGATACGAGCAGTGGAGGAGCAGCCTGCCACAACTAGCTGTGTACAGAAGCTCCACTGCTAGTGGAGGACAACAGCCCCACATACCCAGTCGTAGTTTGTTGCCACTGTTAGGGCAAACTAGGGCTAACTCGGGTGTAACTAGGGGCTCGGGTGGGCCCAATTTTTGGGTCTTAGGTGCGAGAATTTTTTCAACAAATAATCTGACTCATTATGAGGTTTGTGATGGCAAGGGCCATAGAAAGGATAATTGTTGTGTTATGATAGAGTATATCAAATGGTAGACAAGTTTTATATTTACTTTAGCTGATATTGCGCATTGCCGAGCTAGATGAGCTGCAACCCACAATATGACAGGTTCTTTGATGCACGTTAGTGCCCCTACTATTGAACCACAAGGTTCATATTTCACCTCTTCTGCTAATTTTACTGGTATGTCTTTCTTCAAATTGTTGGATTGTAGATACTGGTGCGTCGCAGCACATGTCATTTTTTCCTTACTTATATGGTTTTTGATTTTGGAGATAGGTACCCGGAGTCTGTGAATCTTGCTACAGGAAGTCCTATTCATGTTCGAGCCATTGTCTCTATTGCTTTATCTCTTACTTTGACTTTAAACAATATTATTTATATCCTAATTTCAAATTTTAGATTTTTTATGTTTGTCAGTTTTATAGGGAATTTAATCTCATTGTTATTTTTTCTTACGATTTATGTATTTTTTAGGATGCTACTACGCGAATGCAGATTGAAATAGGTGAGAAGCACAACAATTGGTACTATTTTTGACCTACTTTTGTTGTCACGACCCAACCAACTACCACCATTTATGAGCTTTGCCATCAACGCTTAGGTCACCCTTCAAAATTTAGTGTTCCTCATTTTATTTCTTGTCCTAGTATTATCTCCTTTTGTGATACTTGTAAGAAAGAAAAATATTCTAGGCTAGGTTTTTAGACATTTTCAGGTATGAGTTCTTTATTTTCAATCGTATTTTGTTTACATTTGTGGTAGTTATTCTTTTTCTTCTTCGAATGGTCCTCATTATTTCCTTACTATTGTTGATAAGTTTTCACGTTTAACATGGGTTTATCTTTTGCAATACAAATCTGAAACCCTTTTTCATCTTAAGAAATGTTTTGCTATGGTACACAACCAACATGATACTTGGGTTTGTCATGTACATACAGATAATGGGCACGAATATAACAAAAGCTTCGAAACTATAAAATTATTTAACGATCGCGGAGTTATTCATAAAAATACATACAATGACACCTCATAATAGAATGGTGTTGTGGAGCGTAAGTATCAACACATTTTTAATATTGCTATTTGCTTAAGTTTTCATACCAATTTACCACTTCTGTTTTAGGGTGAAACATTCACATCGCTGTTCATCTCATAAATCATACTCCATTTCAGGTGTTAAATTATGAAACTCCTTATTATCAATTTTTTAAAACTAAATTTATGACAATTTTATATTGTTTGGATGTCTTTGCTACACCCAAACACTTAAGGCCGATCGTGATAAATTTCAAGCTATGGCCACTAGGTGTGTTTATGATTTGGAGCATGACAAATTTATAATTTTGCATGGTGTTAATTTCATGAGAATATTTTCCCTTATCACATGCATCCCAAGAATACTGATATTACATGCCCAAGCCCACCTAATTATAGCCTTATTTTCAAACCCATTACCCAGGATCCCAACGTTATTCGTATCTATAACTGCTTACCTAAACCTTTAAATGACCACAAACCCATACCCAACCTCAAGCCTAGACAATACCTAAAACATTATCCCCATTTATTACCCAAACAAACCCTGCTGCATCAGGAGCTGAACCAGTGACTGAACCGCTACTGGTTATACCAGCCTCCCTGAAATCAGCCCTGGTTCAACTGGCCCACCTTGTTCGATCCTACATAATTGGACACTGCACCATTATGCCTGACTCGTATGTCTTATTGATTATACAATCCTACTTTACATTCCAATACTTGTGCGAATATGGTACATCCTCTCTCTCTTCCTTTATTTCTTATACTCGTTTTCCTCCTTCTCATATTGCTTTGCTTGGTTCTATCTTTGACTATAACTCTCCATTACTCCAACTAAGTCTGCGAGTACGGTACATCATCTCTCTCCCTATATTTCTTTTACTCATTTTCCTCTATCTCATATTGTTTTACTTGGTTTTGTTTCTGCTATTTCTTACACTACTTCTTATTCTATTGTTTTACAATATTCACATTGGCACTAAACTATAGATTTAGAATTTTGATCACTCAAAGAAAATCAAACTTGGATTTTGGTTGACCTTCCTCCAAGTAAGAAACCCATTGGTTGTAAATGGGTCTATAAGACCAAGCCGCATGCTGATAGTCCTAAAGAGTGCTACAAAGCTCAGCTTATAGCCAAGGATTATACCATAACTATCAAGAAACTCGGTTTGATGTGGGAAACTCATTTACTCGAGAAACTATTTCCAAATGGAATCTTTGCGTTTCCAAAATTTGTAACGGAAACTCTATTCCAAAATATTTTCATAATATTAGAAAACTCACAAAAATAAATAAAATAATCAATTTTTTGTTGTGCCCCGATATCCCGAATGATCCGGGATCGTGATCTTGATCCCTTTTTAAATAAAAGGAAACGAAAAAAATATATATTTTCAAAGAAAGAAAAGAAAAATGGGATATCATCTACTTCGCTTCTTTCTCATTCTTATTCTACAGCCACTACCTATATCAGAGTATGAGAAAAGTAAAACTACACTATAGCCTGCATATGGCTTTTATATTAAATCAAAATAAATGCCTAGCCTGCATACTACCTGTATATCAACGCAAAGTAAACTTCATGTTTACATTGTAATAAAATAAGTTGCATGCTTAAAATAACTCCCTAATTTATATTACAACCTATTCTTGCCTAATACAACACTAGCCACTTAAGGCGACAACACGAAGTAATACAAAAGATAAATCTACAACGCTAATATACTACGCCTCAAAAATAATACATCATGATAGAGGCTACAACTCCAAAATGGTTACATCTCTGATAGCTCCAAAAAAAAAGTATATATAAGCATCTGCGAATGACCTTAATTGGGTCAATCTCCCATCTTCGTACCTACAACACAATTTATAATACAAATTGGGAAAGAAAAATATACAAATTAGTCTACACAATAATGCGATACATATGATGTTATGCGGTACCAAATGTATAAATATGCCATATGTATATATGAATGCAATGCAACTTCAATACAATGCATATGACTTCGACTTTTAGACTTCAACTTCAAAATAAAATAAATTAGGGCAAATATTTAACTTATTTTCTTTAAAATTAGGTTATTTCGCAAACCCTCCACAAATTATTCCCTTCATGGAATATTTACAGGAAATTTATTTTCCTGCTTTCACGGTGGGGAGTCGGGCCCTCTCTTTGCTTTTTTCAAAAACTTCGTGAAGTTTTGACATTTGTCCCTAAAAGAAATTGAAAATGATTCAATTCTCCATGCATTCCATGTAACTTTCTTCGAAATATTTTCATGTTTAAAATTTCAAATTAGATTTCACTTCATAAACTTCTTAAAAACTTGGAAAACTTCCTATAACTTTATGTATTTCGTTACCTCGTAAATTAGTGAAGTTTCGTCCTCACTAATTAAAATTGAGCCCCGCTCCTTCGTAAATACTTCATTTTCTTCCTTTTTACTTCTTTTGAAATTTTCATTTCTAAACTTCGATTGCTCCAAAATAAATCAATTTAACTTCATGCATGACAAAAATATTATTCGTTTCAAATTACGCATATGCCACTTTGATGAATTAAATGCCAACTCATATGACTAAACAATTCATACAGCTTCAATTTATACTTCATGCTTCATAGTATCAACTTCAAGATATAAATCATACATCTCTAATTTATTTAATAATTTATACTTCATTCATTTACTTCAAACAACTATCATTCAATTGTCTCGACTTTGCTTTAGGCTATACTTCATACTTTAACTTCAAACAACTACCATTCATCTTCAAATAGCTTCATATAACTATGATTCAATTTCATACAACTTCAAATTCTAACTTTAATAGATTTACATGAAAGGTATACATATAAACTCACACATATATTATCATTTTATAGAATATTCATACCTACAATGGCATCGATTTTCTTTCAGGAGCTAATATTCAAAAATCCCCAATTCACATTCTTCTTCAACTCTAGGTTCGATCTATCTATCGAACTTAAATCAACGTAAACATACAATCAAAATAGTCTACTAAGCATGAGGAGAAGGAAAATCAACTTTAATTACGAGGCACGGAAAATGAGGTAAAAATAACTAGCAAGACGAGGCTCAAGACTTATCTCAAAATGCTCTCCATATTAAGGTGATCACGTTTCTAACCTTGGTTCTTGGATTGGGTCTCAGAAATTAGATGATACGGCCCCTTCTTCTTCTCCAATTTCAACCTCCCTCTCACTCTCTATCTATTTTACTAATTTGGGAATAAAATGGGGTAGTGAATAGTGTAATTCCCACACGGCTTGAAGTCTAATAAAAAGAAGTTGGATTGATCCAACTGTTATTGGATCGATCGGTTCCATCTGTTGGATAGATCCAACACCACCTGGATCGATTGGATCCTCTGGAAATTTTTTAACCCAGACCAAAACTACCAAAAAATTCCAAAATCACTTCTAGGTACCAATACAGTGTTTTCCCACCTTCGGATTATCATTTGAATGCTTGCATCTCATTTTACCCAACTTTACGCATCTTCTGGTAAACTCTGACACAATACCGCATTTCTTTTTCTATACTTCGCATAGTCCAACTCTCGAGTCTTCTTACCACTCCACAATACACTTCTACTTTTCTACAGCACACAACATGCTATCCGAGTACTAACAGTACACGCTAAGCCTCACCACGATACTACACCTCGTAATTATGCTATAATATAAACATCACCATAAAGCAACACATTGCTTTACTTCTACAATCACATAGCAACTTCATATACTTCCTTTGGTAATACTTCTATACCTCATACATACTTCATATGCTTCATACTTCATTATTCAACACTTAATGCGCTTCCGTCTATCATAATGCAATAATATATTATATGCTTCTATAATTTTATTATAAATGCAAAAAATTTATTCGGAATTTTCGGGACATTACATTTTTAGTTATTTTTATATGATAAAAGTATTATTCATATATCATTATAAATATTTTACTTGAAAATATATGTTTATTTTTTATTATTACTTACAGTTTTTTTATATATATTACCAATATTATTGTATATTCATATATTATATATTTAGTTATATAATATTAGAATTTCCCATTTTTCATATATTTTTAAAGGTTTGTTTCACGTTTCCGTTTCCCAAGACGATTCCCGCTTCCAATTTTTATTTCAGCAACTATAGGTTATACACAAGTTAAAGGCTATGATTTCCATGATACCTTCGGTTCAGTTACGAAGTTGGTTACAATTAGATATTTACTTGCGATTGTTGTTGTACGATATTGGGAGCTCTACCAGTTGGATGCTAACAATGCTTTTTTGCATGATGATCTTGATAAGCAGGTTTATATGACCTTTATTGAATCAAATTATCGTAAATCTTTTTAAAGTATTTTGATGATAAAATTTTAAGAAAATAATATTAATTATCGCTCCAAATTTTATGATCTAATGTGCTTATTAAGCTTTTTCAAAAATCAGCTTCATAGACTTGGCAAAAGATCAAACAGTATTCAAATTATTAAAATTTATGTTGTTGTAATGGTACACAGAGTGTGTGTAACAATACATCCTTGTATAACACTGCACAAAGCTTGTGTGACGGATTCCAGAGAACTCTGCAAGAAAAATAAGTTTATGTAACAATACACATAGTATGTGTAATAGTACACCACAGGTGTAACGCTATACATAGCTTGTGTGATGACTTCCAATGAACTCTGTAAAGAAAATAAGTATGTGTAACGGCACACAGAGTATGTGTAACAGTACATCACATGTGTAATGCTACATATTGCTTGTGTGACGGCTTCCAAAGAGCTATGCAAGGAAAATGATTATGAGTAATAGTACACAAGCATCTGTGTAACGGCATACTATGGAGTACCGGTACAGAAGTTTTGTGTAACGGTACACACTACAGATTTAATTATAACGGTTATATTTGATTAAGGCTCAACTTGCCTTATCTCGTAAGTAATGATAAAAAAAACAGCTAGTTTATCTTCAAGACACATAAAAGGAGGTTCAAATATGAGTTTGAATACCAAGAATTGCAAGGCTATCTGTCTCATTATTCATACAAGTAAGATCAAGTATTCAAAAAAACTCAAAAATCCACTTCCTAATTTTCAAGCTATTAAAGCCGAATAAAGCCACTTTCTTTCAAATTTCTGATTCTAAGAGTGTATTAGAGCTTATAATAGTGTGATCCATACTCAAATAATTTATTCAACTTGCGAGGATTCATTATTTGTAATCTACCTACTTTCAAAATTTTGAATCGTGTAAGAGTTTGCTCCAAGAATTTAGAGGGTGTCTCAAGAAGAGTGATTAGCAGCCGGGAAGCAAATAGTGTTTTGTGTCGTTGGTAATAACGAAACCTCAAGAGTTTGGTCTTGGAAGAGTGGACGTAGGGAATCAAGAAAGATCTTTGGCATAATCACTACAAACGATTTTGCTTTTCTCTCTTAATTACTTATTCTATAATGAGTATTGATTGATATTATTAGTGTAATCTTTCTAATAATTTTTTAAATCCCCTAATTCATACCCCTTCTTGTGATTTACCTACGGACCAACATCTATCATCATCTTCATCTTTTTTTTCCATCATATTCTATTTAATCATTTTATTCATTCCTATTGTACTATTTACCTTCATTTTCATCATATTTTTCCTCTCACTATATTTTCATCTTCCATATAAACCCCACTTCATCATTTTTTGTCTAATCAATTTTCCCTAAATTAAACCATCAAATCTAGCAAGGTATGATTATTTGAGTCTTTAGAACACAATTGAAGATCAAATGGACCCATCTCTTGAAGATATTGAGTTCTCTTCTCAACTCATGGATCCAAAGTTACAATATTTAAATTCTACTACATTACACCAATTATGCATAAATATATGAATAAATAATTTTTTTTTCTTATTTATGCTTCATAATGTTGTTAATTTGTAAAAAAATTGGTAGAAATGGGCTACAATATATTTGGATAAATTCTAAATTTCGATCATGACGTGATACATTCAACCTCACAGAGGTCGGTACGACCGGGATATATTCGATCTCAGATTAGTTGAATGTGTCAAACGTCAAAATGTAACATTCGGCACCATCATGGTCAAATGTATCCTATGATGAACAACTATATTTTAGGTGCAGTGGTGCATTGGTAGTGGTAGCCAGTGCAGTGATGTTGGTGTGGTTAGGAGCGGGCATTGGTTGTCGTGGTGGTGGTGGGCAGTGTGTGGTGTAGAGAGAAAGAGAAAGAGGGGTGGCTGATGGCAATGGAGGGTGTCAGAAAGAGAGAGAGATTGGTGACCGTTATAGGAGAGGGAGAGGGTTTTGTGAGTTTATATATGGAGAACATTTTTGTAACTTCGCCATATTATTTAAGGATTCATCAAATTATATTTGGTGTATTAAATGTGTTGTGTATTTAGTATTTTTTTGTGGTATTTCTAATATTTTTTTATTCAATTTGTAGATGTCTTTAATCATTTATATGGTGCACTTAGAATTAAAAAAAAAAAAGTTCAATATAATTGTTTTTTCAAAATTCAACAAAAATTTAACGGGAAATTAAATTTTGGCAACAGGAAAAGTGTTTTTGGTCTATGATTCACAGATTACTCATAATTGGTTTTGTGAAAATAAATGAAGACGACTTTTCAAAGTCCTTGTCTGGTGCAAAACGAGTCTAGGTAGGAAGGTGCCAAGCTAAGAATTAAAATGTTTCAAACTCAATCATCTGGAGTAGTATTTTTTTCTCTTTTAGAATGTCTCATAATATAATTCATTTCTAAAATAAGTGTTAAAAAAATTACTAAATAACTCAAATTTATAAATTTTGTATTCCTTAATTTTCACATTACACAATTGATTAGGGATAAATTTATAAAAACAATAACAATTTAATGCATGCGAACTTGACACCCGAGTAAGGTACAAGCTAACTATGGCATGACTCACACGAGGTTATTTTGTTACAAGAAATTACTAATCTATTTACACGACTATGATCCTGTACATAGCCAAAAGTCATACTAAGCAAGAAAATAAAATACTCGACAAAAACAAATATGACAAAAACCTAAATAATAGGAAATTAATCAATATATATACAAACTAAATCTAAGCTAATCAATTTAATTTCTATTCTAACAGAGTGATGTTTATAATTTATATGCATCTATTACCAACTAAGGATTGCTAGCTTTTACGTTTACACATGTATACATTAGAAGTCACTTAGATCATCAAAACTAGTAAAACTCAATTCTATATAGAAATTTATCAACAATGAAGTTACAATTTTCTTGAAAAAGAAGTGGCGGGCCAACAAGTCAAAAATATGCTTTAAAAGCAAACTATATTTGGAGTGAGTGCATATGGCAGTTAAGATTCTTTGTCTATATTTTGTTGACTATTTTGTCTTTTTTAAAATAGGCAAATGGAATCGCTTACTTTATTTCAGTTAAAGGGTGACTTGGACCCCTTTTTTTTTGCTTTATTTAAATCTTTCTATTTCTACCTTTAGGCAATTGAAATTTGCTTTTTGAAATTCTTTGTCTAGCACATTGGATTGAGAAGGCAATAACTTAGTACATCTTTATAAGCCCGCAAAAGATTGTCAACAAGCTTGATTGAAGATTTGAAGGATGAAAGGAGACCATTATATATCACCCTAAATTAAAAATGGGGTGTTAAAAATCAATACAGTAAACCGGTAGTTTGTGGTATTAGTATTACAAATGGTGATTGTTGGTCCTTTAGACAATTCACAATAAACAAAAATATGCAATAAATATAAAATACAATAAAATAAATAGAATTTAGGGGAAGAAGAGTTGCAAATGCAATTTTTATAGTGGTTTGGCCAAATATCAGTTGATCCCTTACGTCCACTCTCTCAAGTCTCCGCTTGAGGTTCTGTTAATCCAACGAAATAATACCACATCAACCGATTAGTTTGAGAATGCCCTTACACAAGTCTAGGAGTATGCTCTTACACAATCAACACAAAGTTTGAAAATGCAATATTACAATTTTATACTCCCTTACAAGTATATATGATATAAATAACACACTTGAAAGGACTACCACACTATAACGATTTAGAATTTAATCTTAGCGTGGTTTGATTACTCTTCAATTGCTCAAGGATAGTGAAAGTGGGTTTTTGAACTTTCTCTCCCTTGAATGATTGGGAGAATGATTGTCTTCATTATTCTTGATGATTGGATGATTAGAAACCTTTCATTGAAACTCTATTTATAAGACTTGATGATGAACAAGCCGTTTATACTCATTACAAGTCTTGAAAATCTGGCTGTTGAGCAGAATATAACTGGACTATCGACACCCTTGGACAATGCCTCTCAACAAGCCATATATCAGTTGTCACCCCTCGGCTGTTTGACACTCACTGCTTGAAAATGTTTTATTTTGCTATGTTTTGTTCATTTTCGACTCGAACATGCTCGTATACTTCGACCAACCTTAATATATTCAATCAAGCTTATTAGAACATAAAATTGAACACTTAATTAAATTAATTATCTCAATATTTTATCATCAAAATAATTTTTAATATTTTTTGTTCAACATCATACAAACAAATTATTACACTGAAATATATAATATTTAGTGTATTTTTTTTTTAAATTATGAAGATCATGTAGTCAATCTCAGCAAAATATTAGCTTCATCTCTCGTGAACACTAGAATAATTTAGAAATTAAGTTTGGTGCGATTTGATTACTGTTCAATTGCTAGAGGATAATGAAAGTGAATTTTTGAGCTTTCTCTCTTATAAATGATTAGATGAATGATTATCTTTATTATTCTTGATGATTGGAAACTTTCAATTGAACCTAGGCCTTGATGATAAACTATCCATTTATAGCCGTTATAAGCCGTGAAAATTCTAACCGTTAAACAGAATATAACTAGATTTATGTCATTGTAGCGCACAAAATCCCTAATCTAA
>MKEJ01004485.1:0-14444 GCA_001753735.1 Embelia ribes | reverse complement strand
AAAAGATTATTTTTGCAAGAACTATTAAAATGAGATTATTTTTGCAAGTATCCCTATTATTACAGTTATTTTATCAAAATTTCCAGTGATAATGCCCATGATGGCCGTAAAGTCATTGTAATCATACTAATAGGGATGTGAAGTCATCTAAAATCATGAAACTTATATCAATTGATCAAAATATGGTTTAGTGATAAGTAAAATATAAATTTTACAATCACTTATGTCATTATATCCTATTCTGGTCACTGTAGATTTTTTAATATTGGAAAAATACTATAAAAAGTGATCAAAATATTAAATCTTTCACTTTCTAGTTTGGGGTCTCGCATTACTCGCTATTTCTAAACTTTGTGGTTGTTGGTGTTCTAATTAAAACTGCAGACACCGAATAAATTTATATCCAAAACTATGGGGACCATGAGTGTACTCAAATCTGAATTTGATTTCCCTTCACAAACCTGAATTTGATTTACCTTCACAAACAATAGTTTAGTTTTCTATTCTGAGGTATTTAGAAAGTAGTGAGCACTTCCCTTTTTAGATTGTTGAATCAATTTTTTTTTTTGGGTACATTGGACTAGTAAATAAGAAGGGATTAATCGAGCTTATAATCTCCTATTTGTGAGTAATTCAATTAATTAAAAGATAAAGAGAATTAATAATATTATTTTAAATGAATAAACTTGGTCGTATGAATTAAAATCATATTTAAATTTAAAATTGTCAAAAATGACCATGTCAAACCAATCGTATTACATACGGAGGAAGGAATTATTTCACTGTGGTTAAATTACAATTGGTTACGTAGTCTTGATTGAAGTCCTATTTAATCCCCATATTTTAAGATAATACATTTTAGTCCTCGAATGATAGAAAATGGGCAATTTGGTCCCCACATTTTAAAATAAGTGAGAGATTTGGTTCATGTTATGGTTTTTTTCCTAGAGCTGACAAACTTGACGTGCTCGGATGAGGAGATGTTGACAACAGGAACGATCATAAAGGACATTATCCCTAAGCAAACTACATGTGAATGACAATTTGTGTTTTCATCATGTAGGGTGTTTTTTGGTACAAAATAGAGAAGAATTATGATATTATTGTCCTATTTTAAGTGGCTGGTGCAGAGTACCAAATGCTAACCCACCTAGATATATAGGTGAATTAGCATTTGGTACTCTGTGCTAATAACATTGCGCCACTTCAAACAGGATTAAATTCCAACCGTGGAAAAACTCCAACATTAAAAAATAAATAACAAAAAATCCAGAACATTAGTGACGGAATGCAATGTAAGACAAGCACAAGGAAGAGAAAACAGAAGCGCGATATCCATTCCTTTTTTATAGAGGGCAAGACTTGTATTCACGCATCTAACATAGTTTACGAACATCTAGTATTTGAGGCATCATAATCATTCAAAAGTTACATAAGGGTGATAAATGATGAAAACAGAGTTCAGAAATCAAAGAGCAAGCGGTCCAGCATCATGGCGTCGACGTGCTACCTGCAAACTAACCAAATTTAGAGTAATACCAACGGATATGTATGTATGCAATGAAATAGCCGGAGAATTTTATTAGGAAAATGGAACAGCAAATTGGAAATGAGAGAGAGAGGGAGAGAGGGAGAGAAAAAAACCCTAGAATTTGGACGAAGATTGAAAGAGAACAATTGTACGTTTCCCACTCATGACTCAATCGCACCTATATTTAACTTCATTTAAACTTTAGTAATGCTCACACTTTAACCTCCCATCTTTTTAATACTTCCATTTTTACCCTAATAATAAATCGTAGTTCCAAAATAGGAAATAGAAGAGTGAAACGAAAAGGGAAACGCTGTCTAAAATGAAAAATCGAGAAATACGGATAAGATTATAAAACTTTTTGAATGCAATTACAAAATTTGTAGAAAGTATAAAGAAAACGAATGTGATTCTTAAATTTAATAATATTAAATATTTTTCAAATTTATGAATACAATTTGTACTTGTATACTTTTTATAAATATATTATTCATTACTTAAAAGAATATACATAAAAGGAAAAAAAAATAATATAAAAGTGTTAAAAATACTATATTTCACATATTTTAATTGATTTGTTATTTAATTGTATATGAATATGTACTTATTAAGTTTCCAATAAATTTTCAAGAATTTTTTTAAAATTTCCTACTGATGTCTGTAATGTTTCATAGTCATTTCTCGTGCATTTCTTATATGTATTATTCGCGCTTCCAAAATGTTTCCTACATATTTTCGAGACGTTTCATACACATTTACGTTTTAAAAAAAATTCATTTTATTTACAGTACCGAAAACACATTTCATGTTTTCCCGCCCAAATAGCATTTCCTAGTAACAATGCCCTTAATCATTTGCTTTCATTAAATAATTTAATTTCATCCATTAATGTTATCGGCTACATGTCTACACCAGTATAATGAGATATAGGAAATTGCTACATACTTATATATATATAATTTCAACTCTATATATATTTTGCAACATTTAATCACCAAAGATACATGGATTTTCTTCTAAAGAAAAATGGCGACAAAATATTATGGACATCATTTGTTATCATTAAGCAACATAATTACACTAGTGATCACACACATGGAGATGTGTTTGCAAATTTATTAAAACTAGTAAGAGTATACAGACTTTGCACGTGGTTTATAAATTTACTATCTCAATTTTTTTTAACTACCAATTTATAATTTTTTTTTTATTTCTTTTTAAGGGTATATTTAAAAAATAAATAAAACATTAATTATTTTTTTTCTAATTTTACCTATTAATGGATTAGAGTGATATTTTTTTAATATTTAGCTAATAGTAGTAAAGTAAAATATTATTTATTTTCTCTACAATTGAAGCCAATTAATAATTTTCTTAATTAAAAGGGAATGGATTAAGTACTATTTAACAAAATATTGCATTCTAACTTGAGAGCAAAAACTAAAATTATTTTTAATAATTTTTAATAAAAATGAAAATGTTTTAATTATCATTTATTGAAGTTTTAAGTATTTATCATATAACAATTTCAAGGTACCTCCATGAACTCATTGCACTAATTTGTAATATTAAGAATTAATATGATATTCAAATATTTGTTAAATTTGATATATTTGTGCAATTGTAAGTTAAAATTTCTTAAGTTTTGATAATTTTATTTTAAATTCCTTAAGTTTTATTTTTGTGATAGTTATCAATCAAATATTTAAAGATGGGGTATTATCTATTAATAAAAAAAATATATGCTAGTTAAAATTAATTAATTTATAAGTTTGGGTTTGATGACTTTTGTTACAAACAAACAAAATGAAGAAAAAACTTGGAATAAAAAGTGTATAAAATATTTAAATTTTATTTTTGTGATAATTATTAATCTAGATATTTAAAGACAGAGTATTATCACTTAAAATTCAATAAGTTTTGATATTTTTATTTTAAATTGCTTAAGTTTTATTGTTGTGATAATTATCAATCTAAATCTTTAAAGACAAAATATTATCTCTTAACAAAAAATATGCAAATTAAAATTAATTAATTTACAATTTTTTGTATGATGACTTTTGTTATAAAGAAATAAGATGAAGGGTAAATTTGAAATAAAAAGCATATGAAACATTTCATGCAGTTGGTACTTTTTATAGAATAATTAGATAATTATATAATCTAAATTGTTTAATCTCTTTCTACAATCTTAATCGTGGAATATCAATTGCTCATAAGATAATGATTACGTGTAGTAATATAAATTTTTTGAACAATAATCATTCTATCTAAAATGATTAAGCAAATACACAATAACAATTATGAATAAAAAATATATATAAATGCATACCTACAAAGATTGAATAATTTAGGGTAGAAGATTCATAGGAAATATGAGAGAAAATGATTAGAAAAATGTGGGAACAATTGGAATTGAAGCCAACGGTGCTTATGTGGAGAGTAAAAATAGGGTGAGTGAGAGTTTTAGATGGGCGGTCGAAGGGGTTATTTTACACTTTTATCCTCTCATAGTTTGTGGGAATAGATCTTATTTGATTTAATTATTTAATTGTTTGGGAGGTCAAATAGTCTATCTCAAAGTTGGGAACGGTTTCAAATTGATAACCATAACTTTTTAGCTTCCATATTATAATAGCACATATAATAGTTTGTGAAAATAGATCTTATTTGATGTAATTATTTAATTATTTGAGGGGTCAAATACTCCATCCCAAAGTTGGGAATATCTTCAAATTGATAATCATAACTTTTAGGTTTTTATATTATGATAGAATAAATAAAAGTTCGCGTGAATAAAACTTATTTGATTTAATTATTTAATTATTCGATGGGAAAAATAATCCACCCTAAAGTTGGGAACGGCTTCAAATTGATAATCTTAACTTTTGGGCTTTTATATTATATATAAATAAATAATAGTATAGATATTGAATATGAAAAAATGTAAAAGGAAACTTCAAAGTCAAAGCATGTAACGCGTTTTTGACTAAAATATTCAAAGGTAAATTACACTTTGCCCCCATGAGGTTTCTGTCAATTTGAGAATACCCACTAAGGTATATGAAATTACTCCGTCCCCCTAGAAGTATATATATTCATTGCACTTTACCCCCAATTTTTTGGGGGCAAAGTGAAAATCAGTTTTAAGGGTATAGGATACTCTTTAAATTACAAAATTATCCTTTATGTAGCACCCATTCTCTAATTTTTTTAATTTATTAGATAATAGATTGTATAGTTACATGTATATATATATATATATAATACTTTCTTTAAAATGTGGTATTTCTCTAATTTTTAAAATTTTTAGCTTCAAAATATAAAATAAAGGGTAAAATGGTCTTTTCCCAAGCAAGTCAAACTTGTATTTTGTCTTCGGGGCAAAATATAATTTCAGATACATAAAGGGTATTTTGAAATATTCAGAAACCTCATGGGGGAAAAATGTAATTTTCCCAATATTCAAATATTAAAAAATTATTAAATAAAGATAAGAATATTCATGAAAATAAATTGCATATGATGGCACCGAATTTGTTTCAGTGAGCAATACTGTTTATAGCAATATATTATTATCTTTTAAGGGGATATTTTTGTTAACAAATAACTCAATGGCTCATTCAGTAGAGTATAACGGTATTGGTTAATGGGGTTCATTGTTTAATGGAGGAAAATGATGTGAAGCGAAACGAAACAAGTTAGAAGAATAGGGACGAAATGAAATTAAAATAAATTGATAGCACTAGAATGGAATTTATCCAAAACTTTCATGGCAAAGTGAACTTTTACATAAAAGGGTTAACACCTGTTATTTTATTTTTGGTACCATATTACTATTAATACCGTCTTATCTTATATTATTAATATTATTAGTATCATACTAATAAAATTTGATTTAATTTATTCTATTAGTACCACACAATTACTTATAGCGCGAAATATTAAAATTACCAAAATACTCAACCATTCAATTTTTCTCCCAACATTTCATCCTCTTCCTCCAAAAAAAATATTCTATTTGTGTTTGGCAATAAGAAGATAATAAATATTATATGTGATTTTTTTGTTGATAATGGAAAAGATTATATACTATAGTTTTATCTAATTAAATAGATATTATATTACATATGTCATTAATAGATTATTAATTGAGTTTCTCATGTATAAAGATTTTTTAAAATGACAAGTTGAAAATAAGGCTATTATACAGGTATAGTAACATACAAGCTCAACTGCTAATAATTTATGATATTAAATGTAGTTTAAAGCATTACCTTAATTTTATAGTATTATACAACAACATCACCAATAATATAAAGTCAAATCCAAAATATTTGAAATATTTATTGTATCAAATATTTTAAAAAATAAATTGTGTGAGGTGCATATTAGGTGGGATGCCAATAGTAATTCGAATTAAAAATTAAATGAGGTGTCAAAGGTAAAATAGTGGGTGCCAATAGAATTGACTTAAATAAAATATATATTGGCATCACGCATGTTGGACCTTAAAAAATTATTGGCACCAACAATAAATTAATTTTAATTTAAGCGTGAAATAAAAAGTTATCTATTGGTGAGATAGATGGAACTTAAAAGGGAGAAAAACTCGTTATAAATTTTTGGATTTGGATAAAAGATGCAGTTAGAAAGAGTAAAATAAATATAAAAATAAAAATTGAGAATAAGAGATCTAAAATAATTGGAATTAAAGAAATTTTAGATTTTGGAGATGATATGGATGTGCAGTTGAATTAGAAGAAGTTAAAGTTGAATATGAAGTTGAAGAGGATTGATAAGTTTAGATAAAAAAATATGAAGTGTTCAAGTAAATTTTAATGAAATGGTATTGTAGTAATTTTTTTATGTTGTGAAAAACAATGTGCTACTAGATTAAATTAATTGATGTGGTACTAAAATGATTTTCAATTTTAATAGATGGGTACCATTATAGTGGGGTGTCAATAATAAAAAATGTGATCCTAATAGAATTGCCAACTTTTATCCACATTGGAGTGTGGAGAAAACTTCACTAAGAACCTAATATGTAACATAATTTCAAATTAGTATCTATAATTATGTAGAAGTGTGCCAAAAGAACCTTATAATGATAAAATCTCCATCGGAGAAAGAAGAAGAGCGTTAGAGAGAGAAAACTCAATCTTATTAATGAAAAAATATGATGAATTTTTTATAAATCTCTCAGCCAAATGTTATATAGATAATAGAAAGAAAACAGAACCCGATGAGCTAGCATAACTGAAAACAGAAAAGCTGCGAGCTAAAATTATTTACAGAAAAATCCCAAAACACTGAAAACATTACACAATGCCCCCTAAATTCCAACACACCCCTTAAGATGAGGAGGGCAGAAGATGAACTCCCATTTTGCAAATCAAAAAATGAAATTAAGCAGATCCAAGAAGCTTTGTTAATACATCAACTAATTGAAACTTGGAGTAAACATGTAGCAAATGAATTATACTAGCTAGAATTTTATCTCTAATAAAATGGTAGTCAACTTTTATGTGCTTAGATCTTTCATGATAAACTAAGTTAGTTGCATAATCCAAGGCTGACTTAATACCAGAGAACAAAGCCACAGGACTATAAATAGCTCTATATTCTGCTTATGTTGAACTTCTAAAGACAACTTGTTGCTTTTTACACTTCCAAAAAATTAAAAAATGACCAAGAAAGAAACAATACCCAATAATGGATCTTCTAGTATCTATGCAAGATAAACAATTTGAATCTGAATATCCTTTGAAAATCAAATTAGAACTAGCAGAGAAAAACAAACCTTGAAGGTATGTTCCTTTCAAATATCGGAGAATTCTTTGAGCTGCTTGAAAATGAAAAAAAACAAGGAGAATACATAAATTGACTCAATGTATTTACTACAATAGTGATATCTGGTCTAGTGATGGTTAAGTATAACAACTTACCAATCAATCTTCTGTATGGCACAGGATTAGACAAAGACTTAGAGTCTGATTTACCCAATTTCAAATTAACTTCCATTGAAGCATCAACAAATTTGCAATCAAGGTAACCTGTTTCATCTAAGAACTCCAAAATGTACTTCCTTTGATTAAGAAACAAACTTGCATCATCTTTATGTATTTCCAATCCCTAAAAAAGGCTAAAATCACCTAAGTCCGTAATATAAAACTGTGCATCTAATATACTTTCACTTGATCAATAAGTGCATCATTATCACTAGCAATATTGTATCATCAACGTATACCAACAAAGCAAGGAAAGAACCTCCTATGTGTAAGATGAACAAGGCATGATCTGCTTTAGATTAACAAAAACCAAAAGCAATCAAGGCAAAATACAACTTAATTACTATACTACTGTCTACTGGCTTGCTTTAAATCATATAGGGACTTACGTAATTTGCAAACCAACGAAGAATTAGATTGAAAATAACCCGGTGGCATAACCATATATACTTCCTCTTCTAATACCCCATGAAAAAGTGCATTATTGACATCTAATTGAGCTAAAAACCAGCCTTCAGACGTTGCCACAACAAGCACACGTCTAACAATTGTCATCTTTGCTGCAGGACTAAAAGTAGACTCACAGTCTATTCCATCTTTTTGTGTATAACTTTTTGCCACTAATCTGCCCTTGTATCTTTCAATTGTTCCATCTGACTTATGTTTATTGTTATACACCATTTTACACCCAATAAGTTTATTATGAAAAGGCAAATACATCACAATCTAGGAATAATTTTGTTCAATAATTGTAATTTTCGTAACATTAATCCAATGAGGGTCTGTGATGGCCTCATTAAAAGTGCGAGGCTCCACAGCTGAAGAGACATCAAAACATAAAGTTCTTTTCCTAATAGACAAATAATTAGTATGTAAGGACGGAATGATATTATTTGTAGATATCCTATTTTGTATAATTACTGAATTACATTGATAAGAATCAAGATAAGATTGCCTTGTTCTAACCCTGATAGACCTCCTTGGTAGAGGTATAGAACCATAAGCTATAGGAGGAAATGGATTAATAGAGAAAGGCTATTGTGGTGACCTTGATGACGAGCAACTGGGATAGGATCACAACTCTTAGGGACATGCAACATATAATCATCAAGTAATGGAACAAGATTCACAGGAAAACTAGTATTAGAGGGAGAATGAGAAGAATAAGGTAAAGTAAAAGTATATAAGTAAGGAAATATATCTTCATAAACGACAATATCTCTAGAAACAAAAACTTGTTTGGTGTCTAGATTATACAACTTATATCTATTGACTGTGTTTATTTATATTAAACAAACTTGCTTTTGAATCAAACTTGTGTTTATTTATATTAAAGTAAAAGCATAATACAAATAGCCAAACACCTTTAGATGATTATTAAAAAAAGATTTTCGATATAAAACCTCATAAGGAGTCTTGTTATGAAGAACTATAGTACGGTTTCTGTTAATCAAATATGCAGCAGTCAAAACAAATCCTCGCAGGAACCAATAGGTAAATGAGCATGAAATCTCAAAGATCTAGCAATATTAAGAAGGTGCTAATGTTTTCTCTCTATAACACCTTTTTGCTGAGGTGTAGCAACACAATTGGTTTGATGAACAATCCCTTTGGCAAAATAAAAATAAGTCATATGGAATTCAAGACTATTGTCACTTCTCAAAACCTTAATTCTCTTATGAAACTATGTCTAAATAAACTCATCGAATCCTTTAAGAATTGTGGAAATCTTTAAGTTATACTTCATTAGGAACACCTAATTATTTCTTGAAAATTCATCTACTATAGTAAGGAAAAATTGAAAATTCTCAATCGAAGTAGATTCATATGTACCTAAGATACCACAATGTATCATCTCAAAGCAATTATAGATATGCACAGAATTTATTGGGAAAGATTTTTTGATATTGTTTTGCCTTATGTCAAACCTCACAATAATCAACATAATTAGACTGTAAGTTTTTTTATAGAAGTAGAAAGAAGATACATGGCATGATAAGAAAGACGTCATATTCTAGCATACCAAGAAATTTGAGCATAAGCAATATCTATTGTTGCTTGATTAGTTTGAGAATCATGCTCCAAGCAGTTTATTGTGAAATTATTCTTTACAACATCTGTATATTCTAAGAAATATAGCCCCTTATATTGCTTTGCACTCCCAATCATCCTTGAGGAAATTTGGTCATGTATGATACAATTATTAGGGATAAAAAGGAAAGAGCATTATTGATCTTGAGATAGTTTGCTTACTGAAATCAAGTTAAATTAAAAACTAGGTATGCAAAAGACATTTTTCAAAACCAGACCACTCTTAAAATGCAAAGTACCAATATATGTAACTAAAGCTTGTGATCTAATTGGTAAAGTAACAAAAGAATTAGCTCTTTGTGTGATAGTAGTATAACCTTCTTGTGAGGAAACCATATGCTCACTTGCTCCTATATTTACAAACCAAACTTCAAAATTAAGTCAAGTATTATCATCTGAAGATGCATAAGTAGTGAAACAAACATGAGAAAGAGCAACACTACTTGTCAAACTAGTGTATACCATGTTGGAAAGAGAAGATCCAACGTGTGACTTAGAAGAAGCACCATTGTCCCAAGGATGAGAGCCTTGGCTAAATACTTGCAACTGGCTTTGTATCATTTAAACTAAATGCTAATACTGAGACTATGTCATAGGAGAACCCGTTGAGGTGGATACATTTTTTATGGTAGAAAAGGTAGGATTTAAACTAATATTATGACCTTGTACACCATTATTAAAGTGCACAAATGTATGTCCTTCTATAGCATGATCTTTCTTCAACCCTTTTATCTTACTTTTATAACTATGAACCTAGCAAGGAGGATTGCCATGCAATTTATAACACTAATCATGCACATGGTCAGCAGTTTTACAATAAGAACATTGAATACCTCCTCATTTACCATTTTTAGATTGAGTTGAAGAACTATAAGATTGTTGTGATGAACTAGGGCTAAGTATAATACCGCTTTGTGCAACCAAAATTTGATTATCATGTGAATATCCATTAGGGACAATAAAAGCCATTCTTTCTGCCAATTTTTTGTTTGTTTAGCTAATTGATTTATATATTTTTTTAGCAGTCACCAAACAAGACCTCATTTATAGGTAAAACAAGCTTCATCAATAAGATTTGACTCTAATGGCAAAAAATGAATCATTAAGTCCCATTAGAAATAACTTTATGAAAGTGTTTTGCTCTCTAACAAAAATTTTACTCATGAAATCACATGAACAACCTACAAGTGTACCACAAGTGCACATTGGCAATGAATTAAGCATATTAAGGTCATTCCAAAGGATTTCAAGGTTGTTGAAATAACAAGTGACTAATTGATTTCCTTGTGACAAAAGGTATATAGATTGTTGAGCCTTAAAAATCCTAGGCTCATTAGTCTGAGCATATATGCCTTTCAAAATATACCACATCTCCTTAGCAATTTCTCTGTATAAGATGGATTGTCCTATATCTGCACTAGTGGAACTGACTATCCAGGATAGCACAACAAGGTTACACCTAATCTACTTATTAAACATAGGATCTGTAGGTAATAGACACGATAGAGTTCTATTAGTGAAGCCCAACTTATTCTTAGCCCCAATTGCAATCTCCATTGCTCTCTTCTAAGTATGATAATTCAATCCTTTCAATATATAGGTAACCAAACTTGCTACTGTGGCATCATCTGGACTAAGAAAATATAGACTAGTTACATCAATTACAACGCTAACATTACCAGTACCTCTCAGTGGCAATGTACCATTGTTATTATTATTATCCTATTGTGTATTAGAGTTTTGAGATTGTGAATTAAGTTTATTTCCTTTATTTCTACTACCTAGTGTGCCATGTGCAGTAACAGAAGCATATGAAGCCTTATCACCAAGAATTATAGTGTAATTTCAACAAAGATTCAATTTCTTCAATTTTTATAAATAAGAAACTTGATCGCAAACAAGAGAGGATTGTAATCTAAAACCCTAGATCTTGATCTTAGCAATTAACAGTAGCAAAGATATCAGATTGTAACTCTTATCCCTGGATCAACAATTAACGACAGCAGCACAGTGAATCTATACAATTCAAAACCCTAATTAAAGATACTAAGTAACTTTAAGCAAAAGAAAATGAAGGACTCACTGTATCGAGATAATATATGTATCTATCTATATATGATTTCTTGTGCAAAAGCTGAATGATGAGCTAATTGCTGTGATACCATAATAAAATCTCCATCAGAGAAAAAAAAAACTCAATGTTATTAATGAAAAATTGTATTGAATTGTTACAGATATCTTAGCCAAGTATTATATACATAATAGAAAGAAAACAGAACCAGTTGAGCTGACATAACAAATAACAGAAAACTGTGAGCTAAACTTATTTACAAAAAAGTCCCAAAATATAGAAGACATTACACAACACCCCCTGAATTCTAACATATAACAAGATACGTCAAATACCTCTTGTATATTTGCTAACTGAAGGATGGCTTGGGAGTTTAGATGAAGCACCTCGTCAGAGGTCTCATGTGGCACTTGGAGGCACATACATAAATTTGAAGTATACATAATACAATGTGGATAGTAATATAATCAAATGGTTACGAACATTATCCTTTGCTGAGGAACAAGTCGGTCAGTTAGAGACAGAAATTGGGAAAGTAAAGATATTTGCGAGGCGTGCAAAAGCATCACTAGAGGCTCCTTTGGGGTGAAATAGTTTCCCTTCAAAGATACTATAAAAATATTGTTCCATTCTTCAAGGAGCTTAACAAGCACAACACTTTCATCGTCATGACTTTTTTGTTATGTTTCGCTTTTAATTGTAAAAGGAATTATGTGTGTCTATTTGGAAAATCTTAATCTTTGTATAGTCAAGATTGGCAACCAGGGTTAAAAGCATTGTTGCTAGTACATATTTGGTAAAATATTTGGTTATATTTTAATTTCTCTATTTAACTAATTGGTTAAATTTAAAGGACATGTTTAATACTAAACCAATGATTTAAATGATACATCCTAGTTTTTTTTTTTTTTTTCTTTTAAAGCACAAAAGCCCCAAGACCCGAATAGTTATAATGGCAAAATAGTTTCCAAACACAAACCACAGTGACTGATCACATTTTCAACCTTGTCATTGATGGAGGAAGTAGCGAGAACTTTGGCTCGCGGACTATGATGAAGTTACAACTATCAACATAAAAGCATCACATTCTTTATCTTAAAGGTCGGATTTTTGACATGGGAAAGACTAAAATAAAGAAATAATAGCTCCCCTTTTCTTATTTGGTAAGTGTTATAAGGATGATGTTATATGTAATGTGATTGAGAGGCATGCATGTCATATATTGCTTGATGATTTTGATAATTTGCATAGACCCTTTACAAAAGATCAGTTTAAGTTTATTAGGACCGGAAACATAGAACAATAAGTTTACGGGTATGGGAATAGTGAAATGTGATATTTGGTAGAGCCAAGGTGTAGTTTGGAAATTCATGTACTACATTTTCGCAAATCCTAACTCTGATTTCAAAGATTCATTTTTGGATTAATGTTCTTGCAAGTTGTTTGAAGCAAGACGTATTTTTTTCTATTCCCATAAGAACGACGACTTCGCTTCATGAAAATTTTGTTAAAAAATTGCCTATGCAAATTCCTTGGGACAAATTGGAGGTTATCTTTAAAGGAGGGTAAATGAATGTCCATGGGTTGCCTGAAATGACGGACCTCGAGATTGGAAAATTGGTTTGTCGAAAAGGATAGAAGGGTTGGATTGGTTATTCCGGAGATTGGCGCAAAATTCAATTTCTCAAGTACAAATTTTGTTGACGGAGGGAGGCATGATGTAATGGGGAAGTTCGAGAAAACTCGTAATGGATTTTCGTGTAGACAAGAAATAAGGTTTGCCTATTGAAGCATTGCCAATAAAAAAAGCATATCGGAGGCGATCATCACAAAACTCTAGTGCGTGTAAATTGTCAGTATTAACATTTGCCTATCGACTAATACCGGTTTTGCAAAGTGACTTACAATTTACTTCGGCACTAGGTACGCCCTTTTTTATATTATTATTATTATATTTTTTTTAGTGATAGCTTAGGTATTATCATTAAGTCTATAATCAAATAAACTTTGAGATCCTTTCGATTTAGTATTGAGCTTTTACTCTCTTATTTCTCATAAAGTCGAGATTTTGAACAATTATCAGACCAAATAAACAGTGTGACAAAGCTCCATCACTACTAGGGCTGTATAAAATAGTTGGGAACCGAAATCCGATTTAGAACCGGACATAGACTGGACCGAAAAAACTTGATCCGAAGTGAGATGTGGTTGATCTGGAATAGATACAATAGGAATCAAACTTTTCAAACCAAGTTTTGGATTACGATAAAATTATCCAGAGCCGGACCGATTCGGATATAGACTTGGACCGATCCAATCCGAATATAGGATTAGACTAGTACTGACTTAAAGTAGTTTACCTATAAAAAAAATTTTATACAAATTTTCATATTTGTATATATATACATACATACATACAAAAGATAATTAATTTTACAAAATACATACAAGCATATGACTTATTTAATATTATCAATATTTATATATACACATATATAATAATAATAATAATAATAATAATTATATGTGCGTGTGTGTGTTTCTATTGAATTGAGATTCAAAAACAATTTGCAACTTTAGGCAACTTTTTATTTGTATTCATTTTTTTCAATCTAGTGGTACACTCTTACTATTTTCCGCTAAAAAGTTATACCTTTCGTCTTGGTTAAATCTCAAACTATCATGTATAGTCTCACACATGTCGATGAAATTTTAATATCAACGCGATCGCCATGGT
>MKEJ01004483.1:0-15028 GCA_001753735.1 Embelia ribes | reverse complement strand
CAAAGAAATAGATGTGTTTTGGACAATAATCTTCTGCGGATTATTATTCCATGTTTTCTTGACCCAAAAAAAAATTGAAGAAGAAATAAATACTTGGTGATAATTCAATCCACTTGTTTTCCATGACTCTCCTTATTCTTATTCAATTGGAAATGCAATACAGAAACTCATTTTCTTCCCATTTTGGTTTTGGTTTTTCATTTTGGTTTCATAATATTTGTTTTTCTTGGCATTTGTAAATTAAATTTATATGGGTAAGAAAAATGATCACTTATATCAATTTTTTTTTTAAGGATTACGAAAGAACAAACAAATTGTGGCCAACTATCTGCTGATTTGCCTTATGTTTACAACCTGAAAAACAATTGAAGAAGAAAAAAAAAATGATAAGTCGAATGCTAATGCTAAGCATATACGTTTTTGCTTCTCATAGAAATTTTGGTTCTTGAGATGGCGCTAGTGATTGGAAAAAAAAAAAGATGCTTATCATCCTTTTTCACTTAGGATATGAAATGAAGAATGGTATTTTGACTGAATTTTCTTTTGGAAACTCTCGCCATTTCTTTTTCGCTAAATATAAATAGTAATTTCGAACATTGGTAAGCTTTGGAATGATTTTATAATTTTATTGGATTTATTGATAAGAAGTTTGGAAAGGTTGACAAAGTAATGGACGAAATAGATCTTGAGAAGGTTGGTGGTCTGAAAGAAAATGGCGACAGTACAAGATGTGCTCTCAAGATTGACGTAATTGATTCATTATGTTTATAAAGCAAGAATTGGTAATTTTGATACAATATACATAGGCCACTTTGGAGGTAACATCTTCAAGGTAAAAGAAGAAGAATGAATTCACATGGGTTCATCAATATGTATGATTTGGAAGAGTGGAATGGTTAAAAACTGAGTGTGATGGGAGGAGCAAGTAAATTTTTTTTGACTTCGTGGATTTGACGAAAACAATGGCCCTTTAAGTGACAGAATACTGAACAAAGTTCTAGTATTGAACCTTATTTTGCTAAGGAAGTGTTTGATTGAGTTGGGTTTTGCGTATGGTGAATGAATGATGGTTTTTGATCATGTAATAGTGTGATGTCATCTTATTTTCCCCTTTTGTGGGGGTCAATTTAACAAAATTTCTTTCAGCGCACGATACGGTTTTTTTATGGTACAAGGAGTGGGTATGTGAACTGGGAACAACATTGCAAGGGTTCTTGAAAATGTGGCACCGAGAGATATGGAAAAGGAGAAAGTTAACCATCGACTAAAGATGCAATCCTGTAAAATGCGCTTTTGTTCTATATTTGATCATAAATTTCCTTTTAACCCCTTGGGAACATTAATCTGGGTTGGGTGTTCGTGTTTGATTGACGTTCACACATTTTCACTTGCCAAAGTTAATGCATTGAATATTTAGCAGAAGCTCCTGTTACATTTTATTGTAATCTTTTTAGGCTTGTTGCATTTTCCCACCAGATGCAAAAGAAATTAAAATGGTTCCGCTTTTATTGCTCTGGAAATATTTTGATTCTTTCCCACACGCATCTCTGCTCGTAATGAATATCTCATTTAGTTCTTAAATGACCTTGTTTCTTTGATGTACATTAAGAACAACTCACGAAATCATTTTTTGGTCGAAATAGCAGGTTAAAGTTTGAATAGCTATCGGACTTTTGTATCGTGAGATGGCTAGGGTACTAAGATTTGGCAGCCTCGCACCAAAGACCAAGAACTTTGTTGTAGCTGGAGGATTGACAACTTTTGTGTTTGGGGTATATTTCTACACCATGAGAGCTGTTGGTGGCACTGATGAACTTCAGGTAGCTATTGACAAATTCGAAGGGGAAAAAAACAAGACTGAAGCTTGAGCAACTTCTTTGAGGGGTGTGAGAATCAATATTTTTTTTTTAAGAATTGTGCCTTTTTCATCTTAATAAAGGATCATCATGTTACCGCATTCTTTTAATCATTTAAGTTGATGTAGTCATGTGCATCGTTTTTGTGCCCTTTTTTGTACTTGTGTTAACATGGGAGCTGTAAGATTTATATTGTCTTACAGAGATGAAGGGTTGTTAGTAATTGATAAAGCTTAGGAGAAACACAGCGCCTTTTTCTTGATCAGATTGGATGGTTGTGGTTTGGTTGAAGCTTATAGTTTCAGTTTATCAATTTTTTTTTAGAAGTTGGACAACGTTTGATTACTAACCTTTTAAGTCCTTTTAAGTTGAGTTTCTCTGTTGTTTTGACCCGAATAAGCTGAAAGCTTTAAGTTGAATGTATCCAAACTTTTTTTTGATAAAAAATAAACTAGCAATTTGTTTAAAAGCTTCTATTAAACAAATCCCAACTTTTTGCCCAATGATGTTTCCCATCGAGGAAATTGAAATATTTCATTCTGTAATAATGTAAGCCTTCGGCTTCGCAAGTGTTTAACTTTTATTACTACTTGCAAATTTTTTGATTTTACAATAGTCTAAAAATGAAATATTTTACTTTGTAACAATGTAAGCCTCCTATTGAAATATTTTTATCTCACGATGAGGTGTTTGAATAAAAGTATTACAAAATGATATGTTTATTACAATGTTCGATGAGAAAATGATTTTCGATAGGGATGAGTGGCATGAAAAATTCACGTCAACGATCCGACGTGATATTTTATTTTATTTTATTTAACCTATTCCAATTTATTGAATTTTCAAAACTTAAATTATGAAGATAGGACATTAAAACATAAGTATACATCTTTTTGTTCCGCCCAAAAATGGAAAACAGGAATCTTATCAAAATTATTCGTACGCCTTTACGCATCCCAAATATAATACAATAGCACCAAAATTAAAAGAAAAACCATTCTGAACCTCCGTGAACTTAAATGACAAAAATACCCCTCCATGTCAAAGACCATACTACCCCTGTTGAGATCTATATAAACCCCTCATCAGAGACTTCTCCAAATCCCACCATTTCTCTTGTACTTGTTCCAGGTCTAAATCCCTCCCTCTCTCTCTCTTTCTCTCTCACACACACACAGCTGACACACAAGAAAGCACTACTCTGGAGGAGACAACCAACCAGAGGGTGGTGCTCGCCCTGTATGAAGCCCTGAGCTCGCATGACGTGGACACCGTTCACAAGCTCCTCGCCCCCGACCTCGAGTGGTGGTTCCATGGCCCGCCGTCCCACCAGTTTATGATGCGCCTCCTCACTGGCCACACTGCCACGTCGTCCGAAGACTCGTTCCATTTCATTCCTCAGTCTGTTGCTGCCTTTGGATCCACCGTCCTCATCGAGGGCTGCGATCATAGCCGTTCGATCTCCTGGGTCCACGCCTGGACCGTCAATCATGGGATAATCACTCAGGTTAGATATCCTTTGCTCACTCAAGAAAATGATTTTTATATCTTTATTATTATTATTATTATTCTTGATTTACTTCACTTAAAAAGTTAGACTGTTAATTTCTCTGCAGGTCCTCGTATTTTGCCTTAGTTTGATTCTGTCTAAAGAAAAGTATCAGATCAATCTCCTAATCTAGAGAAACATTACAGATTCGGTCATTTTATTCTCGATCATAACTAAGCCTCTTATCTAAATTCAGAAATTAATTCCTATATGATGGTGATATTCTCATTTCCAAGAAAATATTTCTACATCACATTTGATTTATTTTATTTTAAGAAGTTAGAGGGTTATTTGTCCGCGGGTCCTTTAGTTTTTCCTTTGTTTGATTCTGCCCCAAACCCAAAATTAGAAGCATCGATTCTGTCCTCTAATTCTGGAAACAATATATATTTGGTCCTTTATTTTTTAACTATAACTAAGCCTCTTATTTGAATTTATAAATCCATTCCTGAAATGGTGCATTTTCAATTGAAAAATTAACGGTTCTTTAAGAATCACTTTTGCTGATCTTTATAAATTTGTTTCAAACTCACGCAATTTGAGTTTCATGGACTAAAATGAATTAAACTTGAGAGAACTTTATACTCACTCCTCCAACTCATTTTGATAATCTTCTTTTTTTCATAAAAATTAAAAAATATCAATTAATATTATTAAAATTCAAAANNNTATCCATGCCATATAATTCATATAGATGGAATAAAGAAATCACTGTAATTAATAAATAATATCATTTATAAAGAGACCATCCGTAACAAGCGAGTTAGGTGTGCCTCACGTGACTATCAGTGTATGTCAATTGCGAAAACAATTACGACGGAAAGGGCTTATTCTATTAAATGTCATAGTCCAAGGGGTTTAAGTGTAGAAACTAAAAGCTGAGGGTGGTTTCAAAATGACTCAAGATTAAGGGGTGTGAACTTAATTACAAATTAACTCTTTGTTAAATATTAATTATAATTATATTGTCAACGTATTTTAAATCAAGAAAAGATGGGCGTAACATAGTCATGACTTTAAACATATTTAGACGCTTTTAGGCTGCCTCTTAGTTGTGTTATTTTGACTAACTCCTTCAAACCCTTGTCATTTTGGCAACACGTGGAGCTACAGCCGCAAAAACTACCGATTCAAATTTTCAGCGTGCAATCACCACCATCGCCATCATAATATTTAAGTAATTGTATTGTTGTATTAGTAAATCCAATAACCAATTCTATTTAAATTTAATTTCCTATCCCACCTTCAAGGATAAAATATCAATAATATCAAATTATCAATGCAAATCCCAACATATCTCACATACCACCTGCACTTATCTTTGAATAAATTGAGCCAACAAATAGATTACTCTAATATTTTTCCACTTGGCGAACATGACACTTGCAAAAATATTACATCCTCAAACAAATAACAGCAATAAGGGAATGTGGAATGTAGTCATCTTATATATTCTGTTAGCATTTAACTCCCATGTATCACAAAGTGTACAGTTCATCGAAAGAGAATCTTTTATACTTTTGAAAAATTTTCAATTAGTCATTATGGTTCCAAAAGTTGAAATAGATTTTCGTGTTAGAGCAAATATATATTGTGCATACCTACCAAAAGTTATAATAAGTTTCCAATCATCACACACCTATTGATACGAACCATGCCCACGTTAGAACGGAACTCTTATGAAATTAGCCCTAAACTGAACTCTAAAATGCAGATATGGGATAGAAAACCTTGACCTATTGCCTATGATGGAGGCATGAACCTTGGTACAGTAAAAATGCCATAATTCGGGATGAGAATCAAATTGATAAGTAGGGCTGATGGCCTCATAAACTCCGAAACGCTCAAAAAGTTCTCAAAAAATAAAGAGAGAATTGTTTTCACAAATTTTAACTCAAAAATAATGTCTTCTTATTAAAACGAAATAGGTATTTATACAAGAATAATGTACTAAATAGGAAGATAAAAACTTCCTAAAACTGAAAACCAAAAAGTAAATAACTAATTGGCATGCAAGCCTCAAAACGGAAAACAATTCAAAATAGGAAACAATTCAAAACAGTAAATAGTCTACATGTCTTAAAATAAGAAATAATGAAACTCTTCCAAATCATTCTAAAGCTCGAATTAGAAAATTCCAGTCTTGAATATTTTTTCCAATTCCTTCAATAGGGCTCTATGAATTAGCTCAGGCCAATGTTGCGTGAATCAGTCCATTAAGCGCTTCCTTAAATCTCTCTGCACATGCTCTTGTAACTAGCTCAAATGATACTCTAACTGACACTTTCATCCTCATCATTCTCCTTTTTTTGAAAAGGATTTGTCCGCAAATGAAAAATGGGGCTGAAAAATGGGGTTGACGAGGTTCCCGTAGCAACTTACGGATCAAAAGTTATGACTATTTAAAGATAAGCATTCTAAATCCACAATTGCTACTAAAATAAAATCTCCCCAAAATAGCAATTTAACATGAAATAAAATTACCTCAAAAATTCTAATTGATCAGAATACGTATATTTTATTCTTCTTCACAGGATGGTTGTATGTTTGTTTTTTCTTTTTTTTTTTGTCTTTTTCTTTTTTAATAATCAAACAGTAAAGATACAAAGATTATAATAAACAAATTGAAATGAATAAAAGAAAATAGTAATGGTAATCAAACCTAACTTAGAGCTAAGCTTTAATACGAACTGATATGAACCACGCCTACGTTAGAACAAAACCCGCTTGGAATTAGCCTTGGACCGAACTATAAAACGTAGGTTTTGGGTGGAAAACCTCGACTCGTTACCCATGATAGAGGTAATAATCTTGGTATAGTGAAGGCGCCCAGATTGTTGATAAGTGATTGGGCTATGAAAGTGTATAAATTAAGTGGATATAATTGAGTTTTTAAGTCATTTATATATCAATTTACCATATAGAACTTGTTATATTTTTGTATTACGTATTTTATATTAAATGCAGATTTATGATGCTAAATATGATTACTTAAAGCCCATAAGCAAATTCTCGTGAGAGATGATATCAAGCATTATGTTTGAACGTTGGTTTGAGATTTGAAGTGTTAAAAAACAAGTTTTACAAAGTACTAAGCTAGCGATCTAATTATCCATTCGTTGAAAGTGTTTTGGAAACCAAAGATATGAACTTTGCTGAATTTCTGAAAAGTTTTGGAGCAGATTTTGGCATCAAATTTTGTATAGTTGGAAAACTTATTGAATTATCTTTTCAACGACTCAAACAAAACTCAATTCCAAAGTTTTTACAGAGAGCTATAAATTTTTTTGTGAAGGAGTGCAATATTGTTGACTAATCAACTATAGGAGATAAAAGTGCAACACTTGATTTATATCATTATTTTTATTTCGAATCTGATTAGGAAATATTTCATTAAGGATATTTTTGTAATCTTAATTAGTGTAGAGACATAAAAGGGTTATTCTAATCCTAATATTATATCAATCATTCATTCTTTCTATTATCTAACTTTGGTGGCTAGAGAGATACCTCTCAAGTCTCATTTTCTCTTTTATTCTTTTCAATACAATTTTGTAAGTTATTTTTAATTATTTTCTTATTAATTATATTATTGATCATTTTAATTACATGTTTGTATTTTTTTTACGAGTTGTTATTCATCTTTTACTATTTTTATCATAATTATGTTAGGCTGGTTTCCATTCTTTCCTAGGGGATGAAGATGTATTAACTAAATCTCTTCAACTCTTAATTGATGAGTATGATTTTAATAAACTTAATATCAAAATTGAATTAGCCTAAAATCTAGAATTTTTAACTTGTCTAAGTATCTTAGAAATCACTTAGGTGTAGTTATGGTATTTGATAATCACTCGATAACGCATTAAGTTGAAGTAAACCAGATTATACACGCCAGTGGTTTTCTAAATTGACAACATTTTAGAATTCATTAATTAGGATAATTAGGAAGAGGAAGTTAATTCATTAAATTTTCTGTTTAGGCAAGATCTTAATTAATACTGCTATTTTATTTTTGATATTTTACCGTTAGTTTAGTTTTCTCAATTCAACTCAACAAAAACCCTAGAAAAATTAGGATTAGGTAGTAATATAAATAAACCACGAAATCTTTGAGAATAAATTATGTGTTTGATATTTTTTAGGACATTACTAGATCAATAGGAGTCCGTGAGATGGATAAATCCAGTACTTTACCGATCCCTCAGAAACTCTGAAATGCTCAAAGAGTTCTCACAGAAAAAATAGAGAATTGTTCTTATAAATTTTCACTCAAAATATATATATCTTCTTATTAAAACGAAATAGATATTTATGCAAGAATAATGTACAAAATAGGCAATTAAAAACTTCCTAAAACTAAAAACCTAAAAGGAAATAACTAATCGGCATGCAAGCCTCAAAACAGGAAACAATTCAAAACAGGAAACAATTCAAAACATAAAATAGTCTATACGTCTTACAATAAGGGATAATGAAACTCTTCCAAATTACTCTAAGGTCGAATTAGGAAATTCCAATCTTGAACATCTTTTCCATTCCTTCAATAAACCTCTACGAATTTGCTTGGGCTCATATTGCTGAATCAACTCATTAAGTGCTTCCTTAAATCTTTTTATGCATGCTCTTGCAACTGGTTCAAATGATATTCTAACTGGATCAGCACAAGTGTTTGCACTCTTATTCTCATCACTTACAAGCTACAATCGCGAAAACTGTCAACTCAAATTTTCAGCATGCAATCACCATTATCATCACAATTTCATTGTGAAGAACCATATTTACAATTTGTTGAACCAAAAGGCAAACCAAGAGGGATGAATTCGTTTTCTATAAAAATTATCAAGTTAAAAATTGTTTTCCTCTTTTTCAAAGATATGTTGCAAAATGTATAACGAATGAGCAAGTGATAATAGAAATAAAATATACTGAAAATAAAGTGCTATAAAGGAAATACGACACCGCGATTTATAGTGGTTCGACAATAGTCTTTCCCAACAACGCCCACTCTTCAAGGTTGTACGCCTTGAGTTCCATTTAGAATGCAATGTAGCCTTTTACACCATAAAAAACCAAATAGATTGATAGGTACTACTTGCTACCTAAACCCTTAAGTTACCCGAATTCCTAATTCGAGCTTGCACTCACAACCTGAGTATAATATCTCTCAAACTACCTAAAACTCATTCAAGAAACAAAATTTAGAAGTTTATAACTACTTCCTAAGATTACAACAAAGTTTAGTATGGGATTTCACTAAAAAATAATCCTTACAAACTGATAACAAAGTCGAATAAGACTTAGAAAGGGAGCTTCAGCTTTTGGCTTTTGAACTTGGCTTTTTTAGAGCTTCTCCCACTTGAATGATTGTTGCTTGTATATTTACTTGTCTCGAAATGTGTATACGAGTGATATTTAACTGATTTGGAGTAGACATAGCCGTTCAAAAATATTTCAAGTTGTCCGACAAGATCTATAAAGAATTGAAAGCTGAAAATCTACATTTACAAGGCTGTCTAATGACCCTAAGTAGGGTATCCGATGCCTATTCATCGACGGGCAACCTGTCGGCACCTATCAGACACAAGGTTAATACCTTAGATTTTTTTCAATTTTTTTAGCCGAAGTGTAACTTTGGACATGGTTGTCCGATAGGTTGTCCGGCTCCTCAAGGTCGTCGGATAGATAAAAAATCTGTCCATTTATTGCCTCAAATTGCCACACTTGATCTCGTTCACACTGGATATTAAATTTGATACTTGACTCAAAATACCAACCTGTGATCCATTTCACACTAGATATAAAATTAATTTAATATATTGTATACACTTAGCAAATAATATTAGTACAACAATAATACAAGAATTGTATAATTTTCACAATTTTTGTAATCATCAAAAATAATATTTTAATTTAATTTTAAAATATTGGGGCAACAAACTCCCCTTTTTTATGATGACAACCCTATTGTGAAATTTAGACAAATTCTTCTTCAATTAAGCGCATAATATGATAGTGTTCAATTTCGTCCAAAATTTATAAATTTTTCAAGTTTCAAGTTGTCGCATATTGATAAACGTATAGACTTTATAAGACACGAAGGATACATGAGAGTAACAATATTAACATGTAAAGGTGTTATCAAACGATTACGAAATAATAACATAATTCATAACACAACATAGTTTTGAACAAAACATAAAGGAAATACAACAAAGTCCAAAATAAATGCCCAACCAAACATGAATAAATAAACATAAAACAATGATAGTAACAATAGAAAAAGGAGTTAACATATGCTCCCCTTTAGACATAACATCACCAAAATAAAACAAACTAAAATAGAAACATGAACACATATAAAAAAAATGAGCACATATATCTCTCCCGTTGACATCATCAAAAGGAAAAGATCAGTTAGAGCTCTCAGAGATGACATCAGCATCTTCATCGTTGGACGGATCAGAAAACGCAAATGCCTCTATCGGATCCATGCCATCAGAGCGAATACGCTCATACATAGCACGTTGTCGAGTGGCTAGCGTTTGAAACTCGAGACAAGCTTTTCTGCGATCCATAACCAGCTTGTTATAAATCTTCTTCAACTAAGAAGTGGAGCTACAACAAGGGCTAGACAGGCCATCTTTGTCAGAGCCATCAAAGCGAGGCAGTGACTGATGACGAGGAAGGGAAGCAACAAGAGCATGAGGAGGAGAAAGAGCAACTTTTAGCGACAAAGCGCCATCAATGTTGGTAACAAGAACTCCGTTCCAACATCAAACAGATGAGCGAAGATCCCAATCAATATGTGCAAGGTAGAGAGATGTAAAGATAATGTCGCTCATAGGTTTCTTAACCAATCCAAATAATGGAATATTGAAAGGATTAAAAAAGGTAGTAAGAACCGAACCGTACGAATGACCTAAATTCTCCGTAGTACTCGTACTTTTATGCATATGAAGCATAAAGACACCCACTATATTGCAAGGTCGATGGTTTGAACGTAGAAATGTAAAACAATTGATGGTTCGTTACCGTGTCCTTTGAACTCTTTTGTGGGGAAAGGATTTTGATAAAAGATCAGTGCAAAAGATATTCTTGAAAGTATAGCCAATTCGTAGGCCAATCACGCCTATTGTCTTTTGGCTTAGTGTTTATTTCGAATAAATGCGCAATAACGCCGACAGGTGTCGTTTGTATATCGATCCAATCAGAGTCAACATCGCGAAAAAATACCAAACCACCGTGAAAGTTAAACAATTGTCTAACTTCCTCTTGCGATATTATGAAATCAATTCCAGTGACGAGGGAAGTAAGACGAATTGGTCAGTTATGAAAAAAATTGACGTCTAGATTGGCGCAAAATTCTCATACTAATACAGTATAACAAGTTACCCTAGATAAGTGAATGAGGCCAAAACCGGAACCACGAATGTGCAAGAGTTATACCTTTCTTGATGTTCGAGAGTGCGAAAACAAGCATCAATAAGGGCAGGTTGTGCCTCAGGTAGTAGAACATTCTTGACTTCCGATTCTGGAATATCTTTTTGATGGAGACGGCGATGAGTAGGACATGGTGGAGAATTAACTATGGCATCAGCAACAACAATAATTGACGAAGCAACCCCCTATCCAATCAAACATCCACGATGTTCGGATCGAGATTTTTGAATAATTGAAATAATAGTCAAAAAAAGTACTGACGCGTAGAGGAGAGTGAGTAGAACAAGGTTTAAAAGTGGAGGTAGCAAAAAAAAATCCATTTCGAGTATGAATTTCAAGAAATACCGAAAAATGAAGTTTTTGGGGTTTGGTGGCTTTTGAGTTTAAAATTTGGATTTTGATGTGTATAATGATAGTAGAAGTGGTAGAAAAGAGGTTTGGGTAAGGATTTTAACAAAAACGATAAAAAAAAAACAATGAAGAATTGATGGAGAAGATGAAAAGATTTTGGTTTTGAAAAAGGGGAAATGGAGAAAATGGGAAAGAAGAAGGGTTTTGGCAGTTTTAAACAATCGGATATATCTGACGCTTTGTCCGATGGATCTTGAGTCGCTGAACACCCGTCGAACGGGATAGAATTTGAAAATTTTCAAAAATCAGTTACAAAATTGATTCCTCGCCACTCTGAGACGACTAGGGGGTCGTCGGACAGGGTTGAAATTTTGTGAAATAGTCTAAGATGAGCCTAAAACATATGCTAAGACATAATAAAGTCAGTTTATAATATGTTAACATACATGCATGCCCAATTTTCATCTAATAAACACAAATTGTTCCCCATTCAATGATTTTGTGAAAATATCGGCTAATTGTTTTTCCATACTAACGTAGTCTAAAATAATGTCACCTTTTTGTACATGATCTCGCAAAAAGTGATATTTTATTTCAATATGTTTTGAATGAAAATGTTGAGTTGGATTTTTCGAAGGGTTGATTGCACTTGTATTATCACACATAATCGGAACATGATCATACATACAACCGAAATCACACAATTGATATATCATCCAAAAAATTTAGGTACAACTATCTGCGGTGATATATTCAGCCTCTGTTGTAAAAAGTACGACTGAATTTTGCTTCTTAGTAAACCATGAAACAATTGCATGACCTAGAAAATTACAAGTGCCACTAGTACTTTTCCGGTCTACACGACTACCAGCATTGTCGGCGTTGGAATAGCCTACAAGATCAAAATTTATGCATCTAGGGTAAAATAGACCTAAATCATGTGTGTCTATAAGATATCGAAATATACACTTAATGGCTACAAGATGCGATTCTTTAAGACAAGATTGAAATTTAGCAAATAAATATACGCTAAACATAATATCAGTCCTACTTTTGGTTAAATAAAGTAATGAACTAATCATATCTCAATAGGGGTTTTTCATCTACCTTTTCGCCAGATTTTTCCTTGCAAAGCTTTGTCGTTGGACTTGGAGTTCATATTGGTTTGGTGTCGGTCATATTGAATTGTTTACGCAAGTCGCACGTATACTTTGCTTGGTTGATGTAAATGTCTTCCTGTGATTGCTTGATTTACAATCCAAGAAAGAGGTTGAGCTCCCTCATCATGATCATCTCAAATTCACCTTGCATACACTCAGAAAATTCCTTGTACATAGATTCATTAGTAGCACCGAAGATAAAATTATCAACATTAATTTGAACTAAAAGCATGTCATGTTCGTACTTTTTAATAAAAAGGGTGGTATCGAATGTTCCTCTCGTAAAACCCTTTTGAAGAAGAAATTTACTTAATCGATCATAACATGCCCTTGATGCTTGTTTTAAAACATATAATGCTTTATGCAATAGATACACATAATCCGGATGTTCATAACTTTCGAAATCGGGAGGTTGTTTAACATAAACTTGATCCGTTATAAAACTATTTTGAAAAGCACTTCTCACCTCCATTTGATAAAGTTTAAAATCTTTAAACAATATGAATGCAAGTAACATTCGAATAGCTTCTAACCTAGCTATGGGTGTAAATGTTTCATCAAAATCAATACCTTCTTCTTGATTGCAATATTGGGCAACAAGATACGCTTTATTTCTAATAACAATACTAGATTCATTCATCTAATTTCTAAAAATCCATTTCGTACCTATAATCGGATGTTACTTAGGCCTAGCGACTAAAATTCAAACATTACTATGTTCGAATTGATTTAACTCTTCTTGCATAGAAAATATCCAACTTTCATCTAACTCGGTCTCACTAATATTCTTACACTCTAATTGTGACAAAAATGCAGTATGCTTTACAATGTTATGCAATGAGGAACAAGTCCTTACGCTATTGTCGGGATTATTGATGATTTGATTGGGAGGGTGATAAGTTGCAAATTTCCATTCCTTTGGCAAGTTGGAATGATCTATAATAAGACTTTACAAGTCTTGTTGAAGTTGAGCATCCGTCGGTGTATCTTGGCTAACTACTTGGTTAGAATAAACAAATATTGGTGTACTAGCTTCATCAACATCATCAATATTAATAGCACTTTTAATAGAAAATAACGACTCATCAAAATCGGTATGTTTGGATTATTCTACAACTAGAGTGCATTTGTTAAAAATACGATAGGTTGTACTATGCATGAAATATCCTAAAAATATGGCCTCGTCGGACTTGGCATCAAATTTGCCTAAGTTGTCTTTGCCATTGTTTAGGGCATAACACTTACAACTGAATGCTCTTAAATGATTTATATAAGGCTTCCTATTATTCCAAAATTCGTATGAAGAATCATTTTGAATGGGTCTGATCATTGCCCTATTCATTACGTAATATGCGATATTTACGACTTCGACCCAAAGATACTTTGTCAAATTGTTTTCGCAAAGCATGTACATGCCATTTCTTCTAAGGTTTTATTTTTCCTTTCTATTACACCATTTTGTTGTGGCATCCTAGGTGCGAAAAAGTTATATTGGATACCGTTTTCATTGCAATGAGTTTGAAATTGTGTGTTCTCAAACTCTTTGCCATGATCGGTTCTTATGCTTGTAATGATAAAACCTTTTTGTTTTGGAGTCTCTTACAAAAAGAAAAGAACTCGTGAAACACATGATCTTTATGCGATAAAAATGCGACCCAAGTGAAGCTAATGAAATCGTCAATCATGACTAATACATATGTTTTGCCACCACGCGATATAATGCAAAGGGGTCCAAACTAATCCATGTATATTAATTTGAGACTCGTTGTAGTGGATATGATATTTTTAGCATGAAAAAAGACTCTTGTTTGTTTTCTAATTGGCATGCATGATAAAGTCTATATTTTGAAAATGAAATTTTAGGGAAACCAATAACAAGTTATTTTTGTGAAAGTTTAGAAATTAAATCCATGTTAGTATGTGTCAATCTTCTATACCACAACCAACTACTATCGCTAATTGCGTCCAAACATTTGACATTGTCATTGGATGCACTTTTAATATCAAATATGTAAATATTTTCATATCGATAACCTTGAGCAATATACTATCATCATTTATGCTATGAATTTTGCAATGAGTTTTATCAAACATGACCTTAAAGTCATTATCCCGAAGTTGATTAATGCTAAGTAAATTATGCTTAAGACCACTAACGAGCAATACATTTCTATTATAGGATTAGGAGCGATACTGACACTTTCGATATCCTCTATCCAAGAACCATTTGTCCTATTTCAACTTCAACTTTAGGAAAATCTACAATAGAAAATAATCACTTTGATACCCTAAGTGTTTTGGGGTCCGAGAGTGTTTGTGATTTGGGTCTTAAAAACCCATTGCAAATTTTGGAACGGTAAAGTGGAAAGGGCATTTGTATAACAAATGGTCGTGTCTACTACAATAAACACATTTGTTTTTAAAACGTTTAGTGGATGATTTCATAAAACAATTTTGATACTTTTTATTTTGAATAGGTTTGTACCCGATTCCTGCTTTATCGTACATTCCATGTTGTGAAGCAAGGATTTTATCTAACATTTCTCAACCTTTTGCGAATTCAGACAAAGTAAGTTCTAGTTTATCAACCTTCATCCCTAAATCCATTTTTTCATCATTAAGTGTAGAATTTTCAAAGTTACAACCTCATTCTTCTCAACTAAATAAGC
>MKEJ01004482.1:0-17569 GCA_001753735.1 Embelia ribes | reverse complement strand
GAATCTGTTGCATCAGCAAAAGAGTGTCACAAAAGCCCACCCTATTCACCTGGTTTTGGATCTTGGCCAAATTATCATCCCTACTCTAAACATGTGCAGTATTGGCAATATGCACTCAGTAACCAGATTTGCCCTTACCCAATAAACACCCGGCTCCAATATGCTCAAGTTGGGTATTTTCCCCAAAGCTACTCGTACGAAAATCAGTTGCAAGAGTTTCAGTATTTTGTGGTTATAGACTTCGAGGCAACCTGTGACGAGGGAAAAATCCCGAACCCGCAAGAAATTATTGAGTTCCCATCCGTTATTGTGAATGGTGTTACTGGGCAGCTTGAGGCTTGTTTTCAAACTTACGTGAGGCCAACATGTAACCAGAAACTCAGTGATTTCTGCAAGGATCTAACTGGCATCCAGCAAAGTCAGGTTTGTTGATCCATTACCTTCGGCTACTTTTAAGAATAATCGGCAAATTGATCTTTTACTTTCTGATTGAATAGTTTGAGTTCAACTGAGCGGACCCTCAATAGATATTTGTGGTTAAAATAAAGTTGTGTTCTATTTTGAATGTCCTCTTATTTGTCTTAGAGAATTGACTGGGACTATTTTATGTTCTAGCACTTCATTTTTTGGATCTTTGATACGAGGTTGGTGATTGGAAAATTGTACATGTCATTTTCGGCAGTGACCTTTTCCCGTCTATTGTTTGTGTCTCCACTTTAGGGGTGGAGGGAATTGATATTTTGCACTGTCATCGTCGCTTTGTTTTTCTCTTTCCTTTCCAAGTTCTGTACTTTTATTCACTTGATTTTGTTCTTGTAGGTGGATAGTGGTGTGACTCTGGGAGAAGCCCTTCTTAGGCATGATAGGTGGCTAGAGCATAAAGGGCTTAAGAACAGCAACTTTGCAGTGGTTACTTGGTCAAATTGGGATTGCCGGGTGATGTTAGAATCTGAATGCCAATACAAGGACATCCACAAGCCTGACTATTATAACCGGTAAATTAATGAGCATCTTACTTTAATTTTTTATTTTATTTTTAAAATGCAAGCTTCATCACTGAAACAACACAAACTTTATAGAACTTTATTTTAAAAAAAAAACTTCGGACGTTTCAATTTGTTTTCCTGCAGAATATAGGCTCATTGTTTTCTTAAGTTTTGTTTGTTTGCCAGATGGATAAACTCGAAAATTCGTTTTCAACTTATTTAATCTAATGCAGAATGGGTACTCATTATCTTTTATTTGTTTTATTTGTCCACCAGATGGATCAACTTGAAAATTCCTTTTCAGCATGTTTTCGGTGGGGGTAGATACATCAAACTGAAGGAGGCAGTAGAGATGGCCGGGCTGACATGGCAGGGCCGTCCTCATTGTGGCCTCGATGATGCAAAGAATACAGCCTGCCTACTCGCTCTCATCATGCACAAGGGCTTCAAATTCACCATTACCAACGAGCTGGAGGGTCAATCACCCAACCGGGCGGTGGTGTCACAGCGGCAACCCGCTTTGCCACACCAGCACCCTATGATATTCCAGTTTTATCCTTTCTGTTTCTGTGGGGTGAAGAGCAAGCAAGGGAGGTTTTGTAAGCCGGGTCCGAAACTTGGGAGCTTCTTCTTCAGCTGTGGGAATTGGACCCCTGCTCGAGGCAACCTTTGCCTTTTTTTCCAATGGGCTTCTCCATGAAAACGAGAAAATGGGAAAATCAGTCGTTTTATGGGAGGGGGAAGTAAATATGCTTTTATTAGCCTTCTTGATGAGGGTTTTACATTTTCCAAAACATATATGCATATATGAACCTGATCGTTTTAAACCATGCTGTTTATTTTCCTTGTAGTCTTGTAGGGAAAGGATATTTAATCTTTGAAACTGACTTGGACTAATTTGCAGCAAAATGGGCGCTTAGTAGAGTAATGATGCTTTTGCTGACCTGTGAGAATTATTTAGTCGTTAATAATCTGTGAAAATTAATGGAAAATGGATCCATTTGCTTGCTCCTCAGTTTCACCCTTATCTTTTTATTTTCTTTTGCTCTTTTGTAGCATGCGTCGAATGGTTTTCTGGTTTACTGCGAGGCTTTCAAAGAAAGCAGTGTAGTTTCTGCCATTCTTATGGGTAAGCAAAATGTTTGATTTAGGGTTTGTCATCGAATTTTGATATCGAAGGGGTATCAAGAATTTTCCTCATTGAGCATGTGTTCCTTCGTTGAAGGCTCAAATCGTGTTGAGAATATGATTTTTCTTACATACATATTCACTGTAATAGGTATCCCGAGGTTAGGTAGGATCTAATTCTTCATTGAATTTTGAAAGTTTTGGACCTTGTTATACATTCGCTTTTCAATTTGTCGTTTGTAAGAATCTGTATGAACTTTCTTAGCTTTTATCAATCATTGTTACACGTATGTATATGTGCAAAAGGTAATTCCCTGCATAAGAATGTGTATAAAAACTGTCCCTCGAGTGTCTAGTTACATGAGTGTTTTTTTTTGCGATTTCTAACTTTTGTTTATTATAAATCCAGCGGCAACATTTTCAGCAAGTATATCCAGTGCTGCATAAAAACTATCTCCATCTAAGCTTGCTATTAATGATGCTTGTTATACTTTTCTGCGTGAATAACAATAGGAATTCGAGAAATTTACAATTTACGTCCATTGCTTAGTGTTCATTTTCTTGGAAGTTTTCAAAACTCTAATATTCACTTTTTGTTTATTGAATTTATCGAACATTTTTCCATCTACCCCAAAATGAAGCCACACAAGCCTCATGTTTTCATAGGAATTTAGAGCAAATTTGCCTATGTGATTAAGAAAAGGTAAATATACATAGTCCATCTTTATGAAATCTAGTTTATAAATTTTGAACATCATATGTTCCATCACCAACTTAGAGAAAGCAACACATGAAAAAAAACTTGCCAATTTGAAAAAGCACACTATTATTGTTATTCAATGATTACTTCAACAAAAAGAAAGTGCCCCTACTTTCGTCATTGTAGTCATGACTTCAATTTTCTCCTACCATTACCCGCCTATGAAGTTCAAAACTAAGTCACCATATGGCAGGAAGGAAACGGGAGTGTGGGAGCATCGTGCCTGTGAGTCAAAAAACCGTTGGAACGGGAGCGGAAACAAAAGTGAGAATTGAAAGAAGGAACACACACTCTCCATCATGAAAGATTCGGTGACTTAGATCCAACTTATCACACTTGAATTGTAATAGATGGTATATGCATTACATCTTTCTTGTTTTTTTTTTTAATAATCAAATTTCATTTGGTGCCCATATAAAATTTAGAAAAAATGATCGATTATATACCAAGTTTTTGGAAAAGTGAAAGTGTCCACTAGTAGCACGATGAAACTTTCCTATTATAGCTCGGCTGCTTCAATGGCTCGATATGAAAGATGACTAACTTTTAATAATTTTAAGCGCTATACCAAAATGGAGCCAGGATTTCGAACAAGAGAGGGCACAATTTGCATAAGAAATACATTAAATATAGTTTTAAAAATTCTATTTACATAAGACTCCATATATACAAGCTTATATTATCATAATGGAAATTATTTATGAAGAATGTAATCATGTTAAGTCATATTTCGATATGTATTTTCATGAAAAAAAAATGCATATATTAGATTATGAGATTTTTAATTTTACTCTCTTTTAACTTGAAATTCTAATATATAATTTTATTTATTGGATAATGTATATATATTTCCTTTTGGATAGATGTATTTGGATTTTATATTTTGATACATTAGCCTCACTCATATTGTATTATTCAAAGGCTTAACAAGATGTATTTATTTATTACATTAGTGTGATTATGCAGACTAGATGTATATTTTGTGCTCGATGGGCTTATATATTACATTCCGTTGTTACTCCATTAGCGAGATGCCATATTTGGAGTAAGAACCAAATGTAATATATTTTATCAGTGTTGGAGTATATAACTCATATTGTATTTGTAAACAAGGAGTTTACTTTTATCATTACCATGTTGGTATTTCTTTTATGCACAGTCTAATGGATGATTACATTTATGCAAGTATGTTATAGAATGTGAAATTAGCAAATGGCAGTGTAAGTGTGGATTCTCTATTTTTATTTTTAAAACAAAAATAAAATTTTTTATTATCTTTTATCTAAAAAAGAAATACACTTACCCTCCAAAGCTTCTAGTGGGTTTGGAGTTTGCCTCGGGTTTTATAGAGAAATTGGGGCGTTACAATATATATTACTTTTAAATTTAAATGACTTGCTATAGTATCTATATAACATAGTGATGGAATAGAATATTTAACACCAATATATAGGTTAAATATTTTTCTGTTTATTATTTCATCTTTTTAAAAATTGGAATATACACATCTTACAGCCAAAATTCTAATTTAGAAAGTTTGTTATTTTTTTTATGTTTTACTACTACTAAATAAATTTATAATATATGGTGTAATATATTCTGATATTATATAAAAAATTAAACATAGTCATATAATTGTTTAATATTTTTGACTTTTTCTTATATTCAAATTTATATATAAAATTTTATATTATTTGATTCTATTCTTAATCCAAAGCAACTTGAAAATTTCAATAAAACAAGGATAAAATGGTCCAAAATGTGACAAAGGACCAAATTGATGACTTTTTGATACATTCAGGATGAAATTGATAAATATTGAAACTTTAAAATTAAATTGATAAAAAATAAAACTTCGTATGTATATTTGATAATTGCTCTATCTTTTTTATCATTTGGGAATAAAGACCAATTATGCGATATATTTAAAAACATAGAATTAATAGTATCAAAATCAAAACTATAGGGTCTCCGAAATAATTTAGTTGAAACTTTGGATACTGTGTATCTCTCTTTCTCTCTCTCTCTCTCCGATTGGAATGTGCCCTAGAACGTGATTCTATCTACTGTTGCTTACACAAGTATCTATAATTCATAAATCCCGCGACAAATCTTACTCATGGTAAATCCATAGCTTAGATTCTTTGTTTTCTATAATATTTTAATCTTATTTAAAAATAATGTTTCATAATTGTCGAGTTTATTATTAACCTATTGTCTAATTTCTTTTTGGATAGAGATATTATATATACGAGTATGTTGTAATTTTGAACATGCTACCTATAAGTGTTAAAGACACGCAGGAGAGAGAACAATGGCACATATGAAGTCAATGTAGCATCTTCGTAATGTGTACAAATTCTTATATGGGATCATCTTGCGTGTTATTTTTTTTCTTAAAAATAGGATTAATGCACGAGATATTGCCAAATAAGTGAATCATTTTCAAAATTTTGGGTTGCTAGTCAATGCGAATTTTAGTCAACGATTAAATTTTTTTTATCAAGAAATGAAATCATAAAGTTTGCTGGATATTATTAACGTCTTATGATATTTGTATTTTTCGGGGTTTCAATTGTGCTCTCGCCGTACGTTAGTGTTTTGTGCATCTTTAGTTAGTGTTACAGTATGTTTGTGTACGTGCCTCAATTTGGTGTTTTGGGGTTAGTGAAAAATGGTTGAATGGATTTTGTAAACCTTAATAATTGGAACTTTAGGAAGGTAATGCGCCTACTACTAAGGCTGGTCAAGGATTGAGTTTGGGATGGGTTGCAATATAAATTATTTGTAGTGTATTGCTTTTCAACATCACTTTTAGTTTTGTTCTTGTGCTTATACGCTTAACCTTTCTGTTAGTGTTTTAGCATTACCACTGTTGCAACAGCATTCATAGATAATACTATGGTTATGTTTCTTTTAGGTTTAGTAGGTTTATGATTAGTAAACATTTAGTCAGTCAAGATATGTTTTTTCCTAGCAGGAGCTATTCAGGAGTGCTATTCTGGAGCCGGGTTCACCTGAAAATTTTGCTCTCAGGACAGTGCAAGAAGCAATTAAACCCCAGGTAGTAGAGAGATAATTTTGAAGAGGAGAAATTTCAAATCAATCGTATATTTGAAGAAATACTTTTACAATGTACTTGCCTGCAAGGAGATTCTGACATGATTATAGTCTTTCTGTACACTTTTCATGTGATCTCACTAGGTTTTTTGAATTTATTTTGGCAGAAGCAAACTAAATTACTCCAAGATGAGAATCAATTGTTGGAAAATATTCTTCGAAAGTTGCTTCAAGAACTGGTGGTGAGTTTCTGTTCATGCCCTATTATTTGTCGTTTTGCAAAAATCAATGCAAAAATTATAATACTGTTATGATTATTCCTTGTGAAGAGATAAAGTCTATATCAGGCGATATGAGATAATCCCATAACGTTTACCATGTGCAATGTTGGGAAAACATGACACTGGACATGGTTTGTCCCAGTAAATGTATATTTAGCTGCTTCTTATTATTCTTTAAAGTTTAAAGAAGAAAGATGGGTAAAAGTGTAGTTTTATGCCCCCATTCTTTCGTAAGACATACTGAGCGGCATTTGATACAATAGCCAATCCTTTTTTCTTTCCGGTGTCCATTTCTGGCATCAAAGGGTCTCTAATGTCTGTTTTTGTTTTTTCTGGTTCTTTTTGTCTTTTGTAGGCATCTTCTGCCCAGTCCGCAGAGAAGATTATGGAATATGGGCGATCAATTGCCGATGGGGAGGTTATGCAGGGTCAAATTCCCCGCCTCCTTGGTATGTATTGGCTATGTATTTGAATAAGTACTTCTATCTCCATTTTGGTTTGTTGAACTGAAAATAAAGCTACAGGCATGTTTCAATATATCCTTTTTTTTAATAGATAAAGGAAGATTTAGTAATTTCTCATTAAATTGGTGAATCTTATTTCGCAGTCCTAGGTGTTTGAGGATTCTATTTATAAAACAATTGAGTTGATTAAACAGAATAAAGTGATCTCCATGCATGAAGTATCTCTGATGAATGAAGTACATTTCACGGTCCTAGGTGTTTGAGGAATCTATTTACTATTGGGGTACTAGTGATATAATTTCTCTTGCGTTTGGGTTGTCAAAGTAATCATTTGTGTTTGGAGTTAGGAATGGCAATGGGGCGGGTTTTTCTCGACTATTAAGTCCATTCAAAATTGGTTAGAAGCTGTTAAATTACGATATTGGTTTATGGATGGACATGGTACAAATAACCATTAGGATTTAGGATTGTTTTGGCATTGAAGCCCCGGGCACCGTTACTCATTTTTTGAACTATGATACCCTGATGAAGTTGGGATTGAAGCTGTGCACGCCATATTAATAAATCTTTCCAGGTCTTTCTAGAAAAAGTTAATAAAGCATTTATTATTCAGTTTCAATTGTTTTCTGGACGAAATTAGGTGCTTTTACTTTATCATTGCCATTTATAACCGACTTCTTTACACTAAATGCATAGTTTGAGCAATAAGTATGTAGTTGTTCTTGTAAAGTTCAATTGTTCGTTGTAAATATTTAACTAAAGCTCTTGTGGTCAGTCATGCCAAAGTTCCATAATTTCACCCACTCATGGCATGATGCCTCACCTTATGATGGACTGTTTGGGAGAACATAATAGTAAAAGGTTCAGAGATGTGTACTGCAGAACCATTAATAAGCTCCGGTTAAAAATAAAAGTTACCCCCGTATGAAAACGGGTACCCGACTCTTGAACGGAACAGTTTTGGTATTTAACTAGAAAATTTAAATGGTTTTGGGACGGATGTAATTTATGGTTTTACTACGGTTGTGGTTTGAAAAAAAATCTCAGGTATTCTACCTGTTGCAGCTCCTATTTGGAGTATGTTCTGATAAAAATGCTGATGGAGTTGTGAAAATGTACAAACTTGGGTATGAAAATTTGTCTCAACTTAGTTGTAACTTGTCATAGAAATATGTTAATGGTCTGGGATCCCCTTGAGTTATCCAGCTTTCGCTCTATTCTATAGAATGTAATTGGCAAAGCTTTGCTTGCTAAGTGGGGTGTCTTTGAATTTTATAATGATAGTTTGCATGTCAAGATGTGATGGGATAGTTGTGGCTTTTAGGGTCCTTTAAGTTATCTTGCGTTTCCTATTCGTCTATCATGAAATTCTTATTGAAGGTTAAGTGGTGACGATATTTTGATTATGGAATTCCGATGAGCAGTGTTTGTCTAGGATTCGATTCCTGGAATTTGTTTTTGCTCCAGTTCCATATGAGATTGATTGATTCGAACTTCTTAACTCATAGGAAGCCAATTATTTGATGTCTGAGTCTGTAGAAGCTTTACAATATTCTTTTGAAGGGTGCTAATGCTTGGCAAATGTTGAGACTATCCCTTTTACCTTTGTTTCAAATAAGAATCGATTTTGTGAGAATTTTCTGTTGTAACTATGTTCTATTTTTTAATGTAGATATTGTATTGTATCTTTGTGAGAAAGAACATATTGAAGCTGGTATGATCTTCCAGCTATTGGAAGATTTGACAGAGATGTCTACAATGAAAAATTGTGAAGATATTTTTGGCTATATAGAGAGCAAACAAGACATCTTGGGCAAGGTAAATAATGTTTTGTATTCTTCTGAGCTCTCTATTGTAGCTTTTTGTTATTTTTTATTTTGTACTTCATGTATTGTTTAAAATTCACCATGGGTCCTTTATAATTTTGCGGCTGATGGTGGACTTAAATCGAGTAGAAAGCCTTCGCAATATGTTTATGTGTTTATTTTTGCATGATAGCCAGAATTGTTTGCACGAGGAAAACTTGTGATGCTGAGGACCTGCAATCAGCTTCTTCGCCGTCTGTCAAAGGTTCAACCTATCCCAGATAAATATCCATCTTCTTATCTCTCTGCTTTGTAGAATTTTCCTTTGTGTGCTTGTGAGCATACGGTTACAACTACCTGATCTTGATTTCTTCAGGCTGTAAGCTGCATAACACAACTGTGTGGAATATAAAAGCCATTTTTTAACGGCTAAAACCATAAAAGTAATTGTACACTTACAGATGAGTTGCAGTATGCAATACAGCTGTCCTCATTTGGATCATGGTTACCACTTACCAACACTTAATAGTTATTTATATTATTCTTTAAAATTGCATGAAAGGAAATCCATGTAGAACTTCAGATTTTCCTCAAGCATGTCCATTTATCTATGCAGCAAAACATACAGATAAGTTCTCCTAGAAGTTAATATAAAAGATGAGTTAGAATTCATGTGTACCAGTTGGCCTCTGTTCCATGTATTTCCTAAAAAGTTCCTAACATTTGGATTCTAAGCAATTCAGAAGAGATTGTGAAGGTTCAATCCTTGCTCTATTTAAGGATTTCTGGAAACATGAATACATTCCCAAGACGAGAACAGGAAAAATATCTATCCCCTTCACCGTCTCAGACTTAAAGATCTGATGGAAGGGGATTTTTAGGACATTTTCAGACTGCAAGCATGGGGGTTGACTCTTTGTCAGGTGGAACATATGCAAGAGAATCTCTACTTCAAAAGGTGTTGAGAATTTGCGAGCGAAAGTAAAATTTATTGTCCTTGTTCTCCTGGATAAAGCAAGTTCTCCTTTCGAGTTTATTGAGTAGGCCAATTTTTGTAGATTATTGCCTTTTGTAGTGGGTTCACCCCCTCTAACGCGGTTTCTATTGTTCCTGTCAAAGAAAAAGGAAAACATACACAATGCATGATGATTGTATCTGTATTTACAACTTTTCCCCTACATAAAGAGTGATTTCTTGCATTTTAACATCACACTCCTTGAAAATTCGAATGTTACAGCTATATGGTGTCCTGTTTTTTTAGTAAAGGACCTACTTGTCCCATTGCAACGCTGTAGAAGTATCATTTATTTTATATTTCATATTAAGGTGCATAAAAACAATTGTTTTCAAGTTCAACTAACAGTGTCTGTTAGAAAGTAAAACCTAGCCAGTGTTGGGGATTAAGTAGGAAAAAAAACATATGTTGCCATTGATGGAGTTGTTATTGACTTCTCAGGCAAATGATGTTGTATTCTGTGGACGAATTATCATGTTCCTTGCACATTTTTTCCCACTATCAGAACGTTCAGGTACTCTATTTTTTCTTCTTATGTCTGTGTTTGTGACTACTTCTTGGCACCCTTAGATGCATGACAGTCTTTGTTGGACAATTTTTGCAGCCGTTAATATAAAGGGGGTTTTCAACACGTCAAATGAGACAAAATATGAGAAAGAGGCTCCTGATGGTATTCTCTTGTTTTATTCTTTTAGTTTTGGATTTGTTCGATCTTATTCTCTTGTTATGAGAAAGAGGCTCCCCAAAATCATATTGTGTTTGTCTTCCAATTTTTCTTTCCCCAGGCATTGCTATTGATTTCAACTTCTACAAAACCTTCTGGAGTTTACAGGTGTGTATGTCTAGAACTCTAAAATCATTTTTGTGGTTTAATATGTTTATTAGGATTGATAGGTATGGTGGCACTAGTTAGGAAGAGGGTGTATCCACATGAAAGGAGATCGATGAGTTCAAGCTAGATTAACTGGGGTTGTTATTATGCATATGTTGTAAGGACAAACATGGTATCCCAACCATTACTTGATCTCATCGTACTTGGTATAGGGAATGACGAATAAGATCAGCCAAGCCAACTTTAACTACCTTTAGGAAAAATTTAGTGAGCTTTAAACATTATATTTATGTCTAGATATATGACTCCGGAATAGTTTCATCTTTCCAGAAGAAACGGTAAAAAGGCTTCTAATCTTGTATGATTTTTTTTCTTTCCAACTGGCCACTATGTTTATAGTAGTTTCGTATTCCATTTTTGTCCTGCTCCTTGTTTTTATTAGTGAGTACTAATTCACGTTTCAAATATTTCAATTGCTGTACAATTTTCCACACTGTAATGGGTAGTGTTTTCTAATTTTCTCTGTCTTCAGGAGTACTTTTCCAATCCTGCTTCCTTAGGTCTCACTCCTACCAGGTGGCAGAAGTTCTCTTCCAGTTTAACGGTATAGTTTCCGTTCACCTTTTACCTTTTGGCATCCTTTACTCTGTAGATATGCTAATTGGCCTGTTTTAAGTACATATGGTTTGAATTTGTGTGAACTATGAAATCATTAGGTTGTGTTGAACACCTTTGAAGCTCAGCCCTTAAATGATGACGAAGGTAATGCTAATAATGTTGAGGATGAGGCAGCAACCTTCAGCATAAAATATCTTACGAGTAGTAACTTAATGGGTCTTGAGGTATAGTCATGTTTATTTTGTTGCAACTTATTTAAAACTATGATGTTCTTTGTTTAATTTTACCCTCTTTCACTGAATTCTACCTCAGTTGAGAGACCCAAGTTTTCGACGCCATGTTCTTGTTCAATGCCTTATCTTATTCGACTATTTGAAGGTAATGCTCTTTATGTTTTTTGGGATGGTTATCTTTGTTATGCTGGTTTTAGTGTTTGTGGTTAGGTTCGCTATATCATGTTGCTTGTTTGTGTTTCAAACTAACATTGATATACACTCTATTATTAAGGTAGAAATTACAACTGTCTCTCTTCCTTTGCGAACAAATGCTTTCCATGGTATGCAAAACAAGGTGCTTGTTCAGTTTGGTTTACAAATTTAAATTTATTTTGGGTAAACATTGGATGGATGAAGGAGATGGTGGCTCTAATTTATGACATGATTTAGGTGGTGCACTACTCGTAACTGGGCTAATTTACTCCTTTTATAGTTTAGTAGTTCTGGCAAGGAAAATGAAAATCCCGAATGCATTGTCTAAAACCTGGCTGAACAAGAAGTTAGTGATTTTTGCATCCCGAAGAAATTTAAAGTAATTGGATCTGGATTCTGGACTTTTCCCTCATTTATATTTTGGACTGTCTTGAAATTAGAAAAGGTTTAAACTCATGTATAATTTAACATTGACATAATTTAGACTCTTTCTTGCTTTCGGTCGGTTAAATAAATTACCTTATTCTTGATTTTGCTTTTAAACTTACACTTATATTGCGTAGACTTTATTGTGCTGAGAATTCGTCAACATTCACTTTTTGTTACTTGGATAATCTTCTCATTTTTGTGTACTTAATTATGTGATATGCTGCTCCCTCTTGTTACCCTTTTTCTCTACGTGATTTGTTTTCTTTCGTTGCTTGTAGGCCCCGGGAAAAAATGATAAAGATTTGCCATCTGAAGTAGTGGTTAGTTATACTTCAATTATTTTTCTGATATAGGTTACATGCATATTATAAATTAAATATGTGAATCGTAATTTATTCATTTACACTTCCTTGTTTAAGAAGATGCTAACCTATATTAAAGAGCTGATCGGAAGTATAATTGAAAATGTTACCTCCAGCACGGCTACTTAAGGAAAATTATTTTCCTCCTGGTTAAGTGTTTTTCTATACTGAAAATTCTTGTACTATGGTAGTACTAATAATAGGTAGTTTTCATTTTTTTTTTTTGTTTTCAAGGTATATCTTAATAATCTTGCATGTCCATTTGGTTCAGAAGTTAAGTTTGTAAATAATACATTTATGTGGTTCCAGATGGAAGAAATAAAATCCTGTGAGGAGCGGGTCAAAAGGTTTCTTGAAATGACTCCACCAAGAGGAAAAGAATTTCTTCATAGTATCGAGCATATACTGGAAAGGGAAAGGAATTGGGTGAGCTCTCTTCTCTCTCTCTCTCTCTGTCTCTCTCTCTCTTCATGTGTATGGTAGACTGTATATATCTATATGGTAGATCATATAACATTTGAGAAACTTTTTACACATTTATAGATCGTATTCTTCTATCTATCTGTCTTTGTACTGTTGTCATCTTTTTCTTTCTATGACGTGTTCAGCTGTTGAGTGTTCAGGTGTGGTGGAAACGTGATGGTTGTCAACCATTTGAAAAGCCACCGATTGAAAAGAAATCCATTCAAGATGGAGCAAAAAAGCGGTATGCTTAATTTATCATCTGTGCTCAATCTCATGGAATCGCCTCTATAATGTTTTACTCTCATGCACTTTTAAACCGGTATGCCTAATTTATCATTTGTGCTCAATCTCATGGAATTGCCTCTATAATCTTTTGCATTCATGCGCTTTTAAGTACGAAAAGTAAATTTTTAGATGTATCGTCTTAGTTTCTTTTCTTTCTTTTCCCCTACATTTCACTATCTGCCTCGCATAAATAATTGCATCTTCTTTACCACATGAGCCTGACTCATGCCTACAAGTATGGAGTATAAGGAAAAGTATTTTTCCCTGCTTTTGATTTGTTGATAGAATTGGAATGTGAGAGATTTTCTTTTCCTCACATTTGATTTGTTTGTGTTCTTAATGCAGTAGGCCTCGTTGGAGATTGGGTAATAAAGAACTTTCTCAATTGTGGAGATGGGCTGATCAGAACGCGGTATGTTTTGAACACCTATTACTGGGAATAATTTTGGCTGCATAAGAATGCAGAATCACACTTTATGTGTCATGAGCTTGTGCAACCAAAAAACTTGATGGTGTTGAATTACACTTATCTTTACAGTTAAATCCGTACCAAACCATTGTACCAGGGACTTTTTCAGCATGGTTATAGTCATCCTTGTGTATTTCAAGATGTTAGTGAACTTAAATAACTAAACAGAATGGGAAGGTCTATCTTTTGGCATCTCAGCAGTTTCATGCTCATTGATATCGCTGAGATTGAAAAGATCAACACAAATATCACGACTGCCGCTACCACCTTTCTAATACTCCTTGAGCTAATCCCTCGTTTCCGCGCATTAAGTTCTGGAGGGCATTGCTCCTACCACACTTCTCGACAAATCATTAAGTAGCTTGTGACACTTATGTTGAAAGGTGCAAATAGGTCCTACTATAGGAGCCATTTGAAGTTAGTCAAGGGCTCCCAATATTGGTTTCACTAATTACTTTAGCCAATGCATGGAAACTATTTTTACTTACAATAGTATAACATGGTGATTTGGGATCACTGTTTCACTTTTTATTTCTTTAGTGCAACTTGCTTGTGTATTATTATCACAATATTCGTTATAACAATTTTGCAACTTTGAGAATGAATGATCTTGAGTTTTCAAATTCTTTTTCTAGATCGCCTTACAAACCTGTTTAGTAATTCCTGAACGAACTTGCCCTAAAGTTCACTTTTGGGCTCCCAAATTCTTTTCGGCTACTTCAATTTTCTCTATTATCCCTTTACGTTGTTGTCCTTTTATATTGCCTTACAATTTAAGTTTCGCAGCCCTGTACTTGTTCTGCTATATTAATACCTTATCGCTGATGTCTTCAGAATGCTCTAACTGATCCTCAACGTGTGAAGACCCCTTCTGTCTCAGAATATTGGAAACCCTTAGCTGAAGATGTGAGAGATCAACAAGTTCTTTACTTCAAAATTTTATTTACATTTTCAGACTTCTTTATCTTCGGCTCCTGTTTCCTGTCCCTCCCTGTTTTTTAGTTTTCATTATCTCACAATGATACTTTCTGCAGATGGATGAATCTGCTGGAATCGAACCAGAATATCACCATAAAAACAATCGGGTTAGTTATTATTTGTGCAAAATATTGTTAAGTGCTTGTTTTAGCTTGGGCCTAGATATTGCCCTCGTGTGCTTTTTTTTTCACCAGTAAAAATGCTGTTGCACTGTTGGTTCAGGTCTATTGCTGGAAAGGTCTTAGACTTGCAGCTCGACAGGACTTGGAGGGATTTTCTAAAGTATGTTTAATTTTACATGTACCGTAATTAGATGATGTGGTACCACTGATACATTTATTAGTTGATGTAGCAAATAAAACGTTTGTGAAAAATCTATTCTTCCTTGCAGTTTACGGAGTATGGTATAGAAGGGGTTGTGCCCCTTGATCTGTTGCCGCCAGATGCTCGGTCTAGATTCCAAGCTAGGCCCAGCGAAAGATCTAAACGCACTAAAAAGGAGGAAACAAAAGGTGTTACGAACAATGCAGAAGTAAATCAGGTAATTCAGTAAATTATGGATCTCTACAAACCTGTTCTGAGTTTGGACATTTTGCTTTTTCATTATTTTCTCACGGTAAGTTAAATGAAAACTCATGTATGTAGTCCGGAAAGATATGGAAAGGAATCCCGCTTAATCTAGATGCACTACAAGGAAGCATTTGTACAGTACAAGAGATGCATTTTCTGGCAATCTTACCTTAATTGAACGTGGGGTAACTATAAAATGTGGATCCATTAACCACGGTAAATGGCCTGGATGTTGTAATAGGTGGACTTGGAAAACATGGCAAGTTAGTATGTGAATTGGTTAAGAAAGACCCCACGTATAATAGAAACTCTTACGTCCACTTCATGGTAAGATTGCAAGAAAATGGGCTGCTTGTGGGGTACAAGGATAAAAAAAAGTTTTGTATCCTGAAATTGTCCGACAATATGATGTTGAACTTCTCTATTTTTCTTCCCGTGTTCACTTTGAATTTTGTCAATCAAATTCAACTTTTGCTGGTGATAAAATATAGCTCTTGAAAATTCTGTTGTGCATGACGCTTAAGTTCGAATAGCTGTCTTTGGAAGCTGTATATGTTACCAGGGTATTACGACACGTTTTGCTACCCGTGAAATTTTTATTCTTACCCTCTTTCTGTTATGTTAAGAATGCGAGTCTTGCGCTTGAGGTGAATGGTGAAGGAACCCAAGCTGATGTAGAAGCCTCAGCAGTTGCAGCAGGCCCCGACATAGCAATGCCAGATCAGGTTGAAACTGAAACGCCCGATGCGGACCCACAACAGAAAGAGAGCCCAGACACCGATGGTCACGAGCCTGGACAGATTGAGGATGATGATGCTGATGCTGAAGCTGAGACTGGAATGATAGACGGGGAGACAGATGCAGATGTTGATTTAGATGTGGTAGCCTAGTTTTCAAAATTTTTAGCCAAAGTTGTTTACTATCCGTGGTTGCAGCACATCATGTAATTTTTTTTCCCCTCGAAAATAATTGGTGTTCTTGATTATGTAATTTAGATCTCAAGTGATGTGAGCAGTGTGAAATGTTGGATTAGGCTGGTTAAAAGTAAAAGAAAGAAAAGAAAAATTATATTTGGTTACACAATTACAGTGGCTCCCATTGCACTAGCAGATAAAGTGCTATAATTTAGTGGAAACAAAAATAGCTTTGCTGTTTCAACGCTGTTAAAAAGCATTTTGGGGGGTACTTGTAAAAAGCTTCTACTCCTGGTTGTTTTTAGTTTTGAGAGCAAACTTGGAACAGTACCAGTTAAAACATCAATTTAGGTCTTCTTTGTTTCTTCACGAGAGAACATTTTTATCGTATATTTTGCCAGCTACTATGACGTTTTTGTATTTCTAGAACTTTGTGAAGAAATTCCAAGAGCAAAATTAGTGTTTTAAGTTTGTAATAAAATATTTTCCAAGCATATTGAAGTCGATTAGTGTGGAAGAGGGGGAAATCGAATACATGATTCATGAGTCGGGTCTTGATGTAGTATGTTGCTAATCTATGAGCAAATTGATTCATGCATAGGCTTGGACTGAATCGAATATGCAAAATTGCAAATAATCAAAATGATAATCATGGTAAACATATTCAAAGTTTGATTCATAGGAATAAAAATTGATGAACTTTGATATTTTATTTTTATTTTTAGTGGAATTGAATTTATAATTTGTAAAAGTATGATTTAATTTTGTTATGGATTTGTGCTTGCTTGTTGAATACTGGAACTTATATCTAATTTAGTTATTAATAAAAAATAAAAATACAAAATAAAATTCGATTCACTTTTGTTTTACTAGTAGGACAATAGCATGTGTTAAATAACTATATAAATTCAATTATTAGATTTAAGTGATAATATCTAATGTTCATGTAAAGTAGGTTTATTTGAGTTTCTATTACAACTTAAACATGATTATCTATCATACAAAATCATAATTTGGGTATTCAAATTGTCTAATATTTATATTTTTCCATTCTTACTTTCACCCTCTCTTCTTGTATCGAACCTTTTTCCGATTGATATTTACTAGTATTAAAATTCGTCTGTACTATTTTGGACAACTTTTTATGTCAACATAGTTAATAGTAATTAATTTTTTTATAGGGCTGCAAAGTGAACTAATGTAAGTAAAATAAATTATTTTTTATTTCGAAACTATTGCGATGCAATGTCACAATTAATTTAGAGTCACAAATTGGCTTCATATTACGTTGACTCTTTTTGATATCATTTCAACTAAATTTGTAAATTAAAAGCATCAATTTTTAAAAATATTTTAAAACACCATAAAGAAAATAAAATTGATTAATTGAACAATATCAATAAGTTTAAGCTTTCAACATGTGAATGTAAACTATCAAGGATTTTAGAATAAATCTTCAAAAACATACTAAAACAAATAGTTGAATCATTATCATCATCATCAAAATCTTGAAAATCTCAATAAATTAAGATAAGTTAAATGAAACAAAATAAAACATCACGTCGGGTCGTTAACGTAAATTTTTCGACGCCACCATTCCTATATCGAAAGTCATTTGCTCATCCAATATTGTAATACACATATCCTTTTGTAATACTTGTATCCATATAGTTAGATGTCTACCTTTGTCTTTCTTGTCTGTTCTCACTCCAATACTCTC
>MKEJ01004479.1:15000-18065 GCA_001753735.1 Embelia ribes | reverse complement strand
GGTAATTTTCTCCTACCCTCTCTAACTGAACCCTTCAATTGTTAATCGGTTTCACCACACTCAGAATCTCTCTCTCTCTCTCTCTCTCCACTGAGAAATGGATCAGAACCACCGCGGCGGCGGCGGAGGAGGAGGAGGAGTAGGAGGATCGTCGAGGCCGTACCAGTTCCACCCAGCAAGACCCCTTATTCACGATCTCTTCAACCTCTACTTAGGCCTACTCTCCAACTCAGACGTAACTACTTCCCCCCCTACTCTCTCTCTCCCTCTCTCTCTGCTGACCAGATGCATCTCCCCGTAAATCTTCTCCTTTTTCCATTTATTGTTTTCCGGTTTAATTACATGAATGGATCCTGATCGATTTTTAATGTTTCAAGTGGCCACTGTTTTAGTAATTGGAATACTTATAGTCTCTTACTTTTCAAAAATCCCCATGATTGGTACCTCTTTTTATTGACATGTATTCAATTCAGACGGTTTGTTATTCAGCATTGACGATCCATAGTACGTGGTCTGAGCATTCCGATTTCGGGTGGTCTGTGAAAATAACTAATTTGCAATACCATAGGAAATTACTCTCGTGACTTTTGTAATGGTTCATTTAATTCATAATCACATTTCATCCAAATTAAACGTGTTTCTCTCACTTTAAAAACTTATAGTGAAGACTTTTCAAAGAATTGAGATCATATTAGTAACCAAACATAAACTCACAACATAATGGACGAACTACTGGTGATTCGCTCTTCTTTTCATGTCATAAATCCATGATGTTGTAGTCGCTTTTGTTTGTACTTTTTGATATCAAATAAGTACCGATTCGCAATAATTAGAGTGCTAGTCAAAACCAACGCAAGTTACTGCCATCAGGTTGGGTTGGAGCCGCTGAATGTTTGAGTTAGCTAGTGGTCCAATGATAATGGTAACAATACTAATGTTTCATTTGAAGGAATAATTTTTAATAAAAAAATGTCACGGAAAGACAAATATTTTTATAAAAAAATTATAGATTTAAATATAATATTTTTTTTTCGATCATATTTTCCTTCAAAAAATTATTGCACCAAATGCACCATTCTTGGATTGGTTTCAGTAAGTAAATATTTAATGGGTTTAGAGTAAAATTATATTTTACCCCAGTATTTTTCTGACTATTTGAAATTCCCCAAGAGTTTTATGTAGTTTCATTGTACCCCATTGAGGTCTATATGTCTATTTCACTTATCTGCAAATATTTTAAGGCAAAGCCACAGTTGGCTTGGCTGTTATAAATAACCCACATAACATTTCGAATAGTTTCTCTTTGATATATCTTTAAATATCTCTATTTACAAAATTTATATTTCTTACCCGCATCTATAACATTCTCTGTTCATTATCATTATCCAATTTTTGAAAATCCCAATAATTGGGGTAGGCTAAATTGAACAAAATAAGAAATCACATCGGGTCGTTAACGTGAATTTTTTTCCACCACTCATTACTATCGAAAGCCATTTACTCGTCCAATATTGTAATACTAACAGAATATACCTCAAAAGAAAAGAAAACATTGCAAATAATACAAATTAGACTATGCCCATATCAACCTTGATTGCAGTTTCAATTGAATTACTCGAAAAGATATAGCATCATTTTAAAATTTAGGACAGCAAACATGTAATGTACTTAATTTTCGAATGATTCGTCAAGCTCCAAAAGTAGCCCATTAAAAAAAAACAAAACAAAAACTAAATCATAACTATAGTATCCAAATACTTGCAAAAGTGTAAACCTTTGAAAGAGATGGTATTCTGCTGAGATAGGTTAACTGAGACAATAAAATCGACTCTGGACAAAAAGCTTTCCAACTAAAAAAAGCAAAGTTATTTTTATTTTTTCACGCATGCCAGTTTTAGACGAAGAACAGTTTAAATTCATTCTGATTATTCATCAGCAATAGTTTGTATAGAGAAAATCTATACCACAGTCAGAACCGTTTCTAACGTCTCTAGAGCAGCTATCTTCAGTGCTAATGGGGTTGGGCTTTTGAATGGCCCCACTTCCTGATCAGCTTTATCAGTCTGCACTACAAGAGAACCAGTTGTTTTCCCATGCTTCCTTTTCTTCTGGCAAGGCTGTAGAGGCTCGTTGGAAACCTTAGAACATGCATTAGAAGATGGTCTCACCCCTACACGGCCATCAAAATCTAGATCCACAAATGCGTTTGCTATAACTTCGTGGGCAAGATAGACAGCTACACCTGTACGATAAATACTCAATTACTCAAATATACATCATCTACTTAAAATTAATCGATAATAATAATAATAAATAAATAACCACCCCACAAAAAAAAATCCTCCTAAAGTAAAACCTTGACAAGGACTGCGCCGTGGAAAAGTGACACTCAGGTTAACAATTCCACTCGTATAGAAACAACACATACTATCAAGAAGCTACTGCGAATGCCCCACATCTTATTATTAATATAGAAATTGATCCTTCTACTCTAATCCCTACATGTGTCCACTTTAATATTTTTTGTCACGTGTCGGCATTAGATTTTCAACACGTGCCTGCATCAGTTTAACAATCACAATCACTCTGAAATAAAAACTGTTATTCAAATAGCGAAAACCATAATTTTTACCTTCACACCAATATTTGAACATTATCCTAATAAAAATGATATTCTAGAAATATATCATACTCCCTCCGTCCAACTTATTTAGTTCCTTTTACTATTTTGGGACGTCCAAAAATTTTGTCCACTTTCTATTAGATTAAGTGGGAAAAATTATCGAGTGGAATCCTCGTCACAAGCTTTATTCCTTAGGAAGTCACAAAACAAGTGGGGAAAAAAGCAGAAACGGAAGTCATCATATAGAAAAAAAAATATCAAAAAACAAATGCATTTTACCCACAACCAGTTCTACGCTATAGTCTATAATAAAAGCCTGTACTCTCAAAATACATCTGGAAAATAAGAATTCGGGAAATTATATAATTTCACCAAGAAAATAATTAGCGCCTTGCATTTCTGGGGTTAGAGCCTAGGCTAACGCCGGGTGCCTCGGGTGATA
>MKEJ01004470.1:0-13418 GCA_001753735.1 Embelia ribes | reverse complement strand
GATTTTCGGGGCGTGACATGAAGATTCCGATAAGCAACCAATGCAGAGACATAAGCCTGAGAACCCACAGTGGATGAGATGTTCTAGATACAGTATTAGTGGGTACGGGCGATAGTGCGAAATAATAATTAAGATATGAATCCCTATAATAAAATTTAACATTGAATTCACATATCAATGACCAGCGAACAATCAAAGAAGAACAAATAACTCCGAGTGAGTAATCGACACTCAAAAGATATGCGAGCTCAGATGACGGATGTACGTGGGCGTTGTGTGATGTATGTGATAGTATGGTCATAGTGTAAAGTATAGGTGTGTGCGAATGCACATCAAGGGAAAGTACTTGTTGCTTTTAAAGAATGAAACCTTAGAGCTACTTCGGGTATATTTATAGACCCTCGTAGATTACTGAGCTTGATATGGAACCCCAAGTATACTAATATTTTGGCCAGGTCTCATGAAGGCTCTAGTTGTAGAGGGACACCCACAAAAATCTTTGGGCACAAAGTCTCGAGGAACTTGCAGTCTCGTGTCCCGAAAGTTTTCCTAACATGTTATTCGAGGGCCCAGTGTGTTTTGTCGATATTGGGTATTATGATGAACAGATTTGAAGTGAGGTATTGTTGTGATATGACCTGGCTTTTCGACGTGATGTAGCGTGATGTGGCATACTGACATAATTTAGTAACGTGGCGTATAGTTGTGATGTGATCCAATGCAGTGACAAACCCAGAAGCGATGAATCCTTTAATAATGACGACGACGATGAAATTCTCAGTTCAAGATGTTCTTCAAAAGTTCAGTTTAATTAAAACCCCTTTTTTTTAATGGAAAGATAACCTCAACTACGAGCATACTATTTACTTAGAAAATTTCCTAACCGTTTGCTCTTTTTCTGTATTTGGAAACATGCAGATAATAAAGTAGGCCGCCGTCTTATCCATCTTCAAACCGAATTGGAAAAAGGATGTAGGAACAGATGGGCTATGCGTAGGAGTGACCAAGTAACGTTTCCTTATGTGTTCATGGAAGAAGTGAGGGCCAAATCGGTCTTTAAGTCTATATGTATGTAGTACTTGGTGTAGTGGTAGGAGTAGTTATACATATGTTTTAGACCATATAGTAGGTTATTGTTTTCTGTAACTTTCTTATTGTACTTAAGGATTTAATTTGGAACAAATTTGTAGTAAAAATGGTTGTTTTGTTCTATTTTTATGATGTTAGTTGCATTTATAATGCGTTTCGGATTGTGTGAGATATGGGACTTTATATTTCATGGCTTAAATTTGGGAAAAAATAAGCCCAATGATAAGAAATTTTAAAAAAAAATTCCATCGTAAAGCAAGACCATTATAAAAAATTCTTCTGGAATTTATACCAAACTCATCAACAAGCGCCATAGCATAATAATTGTTCCCTTGTATTTTCTTAGTCTCTTCAAAATATTTCGATGGGACTTAGGAACATGTTCTAATTTGGCAGTTGCTTCAAAAAAATTATTGACAACGAAGAAGAAGAAGAAGGTGATGACACTTCACCATCCATTGTAACACCCTAGAATTTCAAGCTACCCCAAGCACGTCAATAATGCCCAACCGCATCATATAATCAAAGAAAACAACTAACAATCATGCCTTATTATTAAACGACTCCAATGTAAGAGAAACAAGCAGAAGTCAATCGGCCTTATTATCTTATTTTCTGGCCATATATCATTATTCAAAATAAATGAAATCACATCCTATATCAACTTAGGTCATAGGCGTACAACCGTCTGGAAAATAAAATGAACTACTGAATGAAAAACAAACTCTGATGATCCCAAGTAAGCTTCAACCTGTCCTATCCACGGTTCTCATAACTCCCAACTCCATATTTTGCTTGGCGTTTTCATGCAAAATAATAGTAGAAAACCTACCAAGCAGGCATGAGTCAGAAACTAGTATACAATTCTAAAGAAAAGAGAAGGATCTGAAAATGTAATATGCGATAACAACATGAATGTATAGAAAATTACTATACAACATTCAACTGTAAATATACCGCTACAACTAACCACATCTTAACCATCTACCAGGCATTACATCCGATCACTGGGATATACAATCCTCTCACCTACTATCGATCCCTCGAAAATACTATTTCCGAGGCTATTGACCACTTTCTAAGGTCAAAACATGAGTACTCACCAGATATGGCCAATACAGACTCCGTATACCATGATTGCCATGGAATATACATTCCTCTGTATATCACGACCATCATGGAATATATGTTCCTTCGCTTACAATAGCCACCACAGAATATTAATTCCTACACGTGTCAAAAACCATAACTACCTACAACATAAGAATTTGGGATAAACAATTCTACTTCCTAATTCTATGACAACCATGCCTACGCTCAATCTAACATGTAAGACATGCAATCACATTATTAGTATAATGAATTCATTTACTTCTAATACATTCTCAATCATATAACGTCCATTTATGACAATTTCTACTATTTAAGTTAGTTTAAACATGAATATATTTTTACTTTTTTCATCTTATACAGGTTCAGTTCTGACCCTTTCTACAACAGACCGTTCAAACGGCTCATTATTACCATTCTAACGGTGGTGTCGTTCGAACGGTCCCACCATTCGAACGGATCCCATACACTATTCGAATGGTTCCTCAATTACAGCAACCCTGCAATAAGCAGAATCAACTTCGTAAATAATATAATTTCACATTTTTCACCACTATCTAGAAAAAAATTATATTAATGCTTTCTATAGAATTGTAGTAAGTTTTTTGCCGCATGCTTTATACAACAATATTTGATTCCCCTCAAAAAGCTCAGAAATCAACCCTAACTCTTCCCGTACGGCTAATCAACCCAACCATGAACCTACAATCAAAATTGAATGATAGTTTGGATTACAAACCATTATCTATTCACTAATTCGTCATAAAGCTTCAATTTTGATGAATTAAAACAGTTATGAGTATAAACAACCCAAAGAGTTTGTAAATAATACTTACGTCAAAATGACGAAAATGTGATGCAGAGTCCGAATCCACAATCAGTTTTCCTCTCAACCTTTGCCTCTTCTCGGATCGAGGGATTCTTACAATTGGATGTCTTCTCCTTCTTTTCTCCCTTCCTCCCTCTCTATTTTCAATATGTACGTATAAAAAAGGAAAAGGAAAAAAGAAAGGGAAAATAATTAAAATTCCCATCCTTTTTCACCTTAATTACAAATTAGTTCCCATATTTTACTGTGTATTATCCTAAATATTTTTTTTATTATTTATAGGGCCTTATAGTTCTCCTCCTGGAGAAGAAAATTTTGTCTCCAAAATTTAAGTCATACTTGTAAACAGCTTAGGGAACATGTTTCGTTTCTCCTCTTTACGCTCACAAGTTTGTTCCTCCACACCATGATGCTTCCAGAGTACTCGTACTAGAGGGATCAACTTTCCTCATAACACCTTCTCCCGACGATCTATTATACTAAATGTTTGTACCTCGTATATCACATCATCTTCCACCCCCAAATCAAAATAGTCAATCACATGAGATAGATCTGGGTAATACTTTCGTAACACATGAAAGATTGGGTGTACATTCTCTAACTACAGTGGTAAAGCCAAACGGTATGCTAATTTTACAACTTTCTCAACAATCTGGAATGGTCCTAAAAATCTCAGCGACAACTTGTCCTTTTTCCCAAATGGCATTATCCCTTTCCAATATGAGATCTTGAGGAGCACATGGTCTCCCTTTTCAAAGGATAATGGGTACCTCCTATTATCAGTAGAACTCTTCTGATAACTTTGTGTCATCACCAACCTCTATTTGATTACTGACAACTTTCAATGTCTACTGAACAACTTCCAGCCCCAATAATAATGATTACCCAAACTTTATCCAGCATAGCAGAAATCTATAAGGCCAACTATACAATGTCTTGAACGGAGCCATTTTGATGCTAGAGTAGTAATTATTGTTATATGCAAATCCGACTAGGTGTAAGAATTAAGCAAACATGCTATTAGCATGTCCTCTAATATTTGAATAGTTCTCTCGGTTTGCCCATTTGTTTGAGGATGCTAGGCAGTATTCTTTATCAACCTCGTGCCCATGGCATTCTGCATACCTTTCCAAAATTGCGATATAAACCTCAGATCTTGATCAGATATAATGATATAATGTGTTCTATGCAATCGAGCGATTTTGTTCACGAACAATTTCATCTTCCTTCTTGATAGGTAAGAAGTGTTCAGACTTCATCAATCTATCCACAATTACCCATATAGTGTCCTTCCCGCCCCTCGATCTTGGCAAACCACTAATAAAGCCTATCATAATATATTCTCACTTCCACTGCAGTATCTCTAATGGTTGTATCTCACCACCCATCCTCTTCTTGTTACCATTGACCTGCTGACACACCAAATACTGTACCACAAACTAAGAAATATCCTTCTTCAAACTCATCTACCAATATGTGTGACTCAAATCATTATATACATCTTGTTTCCTCTTGGGTGTACCGCTAAGTATAACTGGTGCAATTCTCTTAATACCTCTCCTCTCATAGACTTCGGCACCTACAATTGTCCTCGATATCTCAACTCCCCATGGTCCCAACTATCTAGAGTTGGGATTCCCAACTCTGTACTCTAGCACCAGACTTCCATGACCGATCATTACCCTATTGGGATTCAACAACTCTTTCAACCAACTTGGGTTGTATGAATATAGTACTCAATAATACCCATTCCCCGCCATCAATGAACTCACCACCAATGAAATCCAACCTGAATTCATCGAAAGTCTTCATGTCTTTGCATTCATTATATATAAGACATGCCATAATACACCAAGTCTTGCAACTCAATGCATAAGCTACCGCATTCGGCTTTCCCGGATGATACTGGAGATCAAAGTTGTATGGTTCTAGATACTCTTTCCATTGTCTCTGCCTCATATTCAGATCTCACTATGTAAAGATGTATTTGAGGCTCTTATGATCGGAAAAGGCCTCAAACTTCTTCCCATATAGATAGTGCCTCCGAATCTTCAACGTGAATACCAATACTTCTTATTGGGTTTGAAAGGTTGCATATTTATGGTGTTAAAATTGTGCATTTATATTCTTAAAGTATAATTAATATATAATATGTGAACAATTATGATATTATGAGATTATTGTGTATTTCAGGTAAAAGTGAAGAAAATGTACGATTGTAGGCCCATATTGAAGTAAAATATGGCAAAACGAATTTTTCGTAAACTATTGGTGAGTGATTGAAAAAATCTGGTGTTAATGTAAATATATTTTCCTATCAAACTAGGAATCATGTGTCAATATTTGAATTACAGTTCTAATGGTTTAGACCGGGATCAATTTGGACGTTTTTAGCTCCGGTTATGAATTTTCTCGAACAATGTGAATAAAGGCCATGACATTTTTTTAAACAATAATAATAAAAGGAAAAAAAGAAGAAGAAAGTCTAGTGGACCCGTGCCCAAGTCCAAGTCCTAGCTTATATATATTTATATATATATTCGTTCACACAAAAAAAGGGAAGGGGATGTGGAGTACAAGGCTTCTGACAATACATCATAAGTAGCACTAATAATCGGAACATGACAACACTGGTAATAGGAACATAACAATGCGGGTTTTTACTCTTTTTTTTTTGTACAGTTGTATTTTTCTTTCCAACTTTTGGCATTCTAATAATTTTATGGCGATAACAAATATTTTATTATTCTTTCTTGTTATTTATTCTAATACTTTTGTGAGTTTAATTAATTTATTTATTTTAGTTATTCTTTAGTTATAGTACTCTTTTATTTATCTTTCTTGATCATATATGTTTTTCAATTCTACTCACTTTTTATTGATATCTTGTTTAAATATTATTGACGTGATTTATTTTAGTATGAGTAGCTAATATTTAGGCTTGCACCTAGTATGATAAATGTGTTTGATGTATGCATTAAATTTCTATATTGAACTACTAAATCAGAATAAATTAGTAGAGAATTCTCATTAGATTTTTCACAAAACTATCTTATGAGAATAAAAATTCTATTTTTCAATGCTATGTTGGGCCTAATGGCTATCTCGGATTGACAATCTGATTGAGTTAGTTAGAAAACAAGATTTTTATGGAGATTGAGTTGAAAACTATCCATATTATTAATTTTTGGATTTTTAATTTTTCTAGTCGGCCTAAGAATCGTTTAGACGTACTTGTGGTATTTGACAATCACCCGATGACACTCTAAATTGAAATAAATCAGATTAAGTGCCCTAGTGAGTTAATAATTAATTTATGGATAGAGTTATTATATACGACATTTAATACATATAATTTAATATATGATATTACATTGGATAATATTGGGGGTATGTCACTTTTATTTATTAATCTTATCTCGATTCTTTAGTTGAGAATTTAAGTTTTCCAAAATCCTATTAATTCCCTGTGTTTTATGAGTAGGTTAATTTAAATAATAGCTAATCGGAACTGAAATTGATTAAGTGAATTCAACTGAAAGAACTGAATTAAGAAATAGAGTTACCTAGGAATTGATACTCCGTCTTACCGAGAAAACTACAATCATCCCTAGTATACTTGCTAGGTAATCTTTCTATATAAATCTAGGAAGCGATCAACTCCCAGTTTTAAATCATGCGTTGGGTAGTTCTGCTCATGTACCTTCAGTTGTTTAGAAGCGTATGCGACTACCTTTTTGTCTACATCAGCATACATCCCATACATTCCTTAAATTCATCACAATATACCATATACCCCATTCCCCTTTTCGCTATGATCAACACCAAAGCCGTAGTCAATAACTCCTTTAGCTTTGTAAATGACTCGTCACACTTAGCGTCTCACTCGAACTTGTCTCCTTTGCGTGTGAGGCGGGTTCTAGGGGATTCTATCGTAAAAAAGTCCTTGATGAATGTAACACACTTGGATTAGTTCTAAATAAATACACAATTAAAGAACTTTTCACAAAATTTTGAGAATTTTTTTTATTGTGCATTTACTAAGTTGATCCGACGAAGCTACTACACTAAGCACCACAACCCAATATCAGAATAACTATCATCGCTATAACATACCAACACAAAATAAAATATATAATTGTTAGTGGTTAATCCAACAGTTAGCCACCTACTTGGTAGTAACATTCCACAAACAAGCAATCTAAATCCTCGATCATCAACATTATCTGTAACGAATCACTGGTTTATATTAAAAACCTATTTTACTTTCCCATAGAAATCATTTCTCATGGACTGAATTGCAACACATGACAAATAGGCACCCAATAGATAGTCACATCCATCTAATGTGCATCTATATGCGTAATAAATGTCCCAATCCTCCGACTAAGTGCATGAACCTATCCATATCAGTTAACCAGGGTTTTCTGCAACTCGGTTAGCTTTGATACCAAACTGTAAAACCTTCGAATCAGCTCTAAATAAGTACATAATTAAACTAATTTTTGCAAAATTCTTAGGAATTTTTTTTATTGTGTACTCATTAAGCTGATCTGACAATACTACTACATTAATCACCACAGCCCAATATCATAATAATTATGCAAAGAAACTAAACAACCAATAACCATCGATCAGAAAGCCCATCATATATATACATCTCCTGGAAAATTGGGCAACATCTCCACATAAGTAATACATAACTAGTCTATATCTACGTAGACCATTCTAAGCTTGTCAAATAGCATAGATGATATTATTACTACATATACATCCAACATATCCATAGATATGAAACAATAGTATATCATAATACATCGTCTGCAACCCAAACATATAATACAAGTACAACTTTCTCAAAAGATGTAATAATATAATCATGAGATGGTACCCTGTAGCTCAAGTACTTTCATCCAATGCATGCAAAATGGTCACCAACTCCAATACTCCTCTATTTCCTGCTCTGCTCCTGATTCTCTGTAGAGTCCATGTGTATGTGCATGGACTAAACAGATGAATTAGACAATAATATGCTATAAATGTCAACCCAATAAGATGCTCAATAAATCACCTGATAAGGAAACAACTCTACTCACACACTCCAACACAAATTATAACTTTAACACAATAATAAAAGATAAAAAGTCCACAAAAATATCAGCCGCAACCGTGAGGGGAAAATATCAATCCATAAGATGCACTAATAAGTACCTATCACCTCAACATACTAGAAACATAAATAACACATCCAGAGAAAATATGGGCTCACTCAAATTCTATTTCGTCTCTGTCTCGGAAAATACTCAATGCAACCTAGGAACTTTACGACTGGGTTCAACTACATATCCTCTTGAGGCAATCTAGCAGTCGAGGTACTCCATCCCAAAGTCCCACTTCCGAGAGTCGGGAAAACACCATTTGCATCACCCCCTGCAAAATACACGTCACACAAAAATACACACATATATATGGCCATGTAACACATAACCATCAAAGCAGTAATATACCTTATCATTACACACCCCAAAAATCAACGAAAATATTGTAAAGACATTTATAAGATAAGAGTGTCTGAATCATACTTCAACTCAAAGTACGCTAGGCACCAATGAGTAAAGCCTCTGTCTATGCGCTCATCTCAACTCGTAGCTGATTCTATGTGTAAATAATGTAATATAATACTTATAAAGAGTCCAAATAGGTATTCACAATACTCCTTATACTTTCTTAAATATCGTAGAAAATATTATCAGCCCATATACTATTTTACATATAAAACGACGTTCGTTTCCCCAAAACGCTATTTTAATCTCTACTAGAATTTTTCAAAATTATTAAATCTTCATTTTCTCTCATAAAACATATATTTTCACGGCTGATAATATTTTCCCAATAGAATACCTCATAATTATTTACTAAAAGTACAAATTAGTTTCTCAACTATATATATAAAATTCCAATAATCAAAATAATATCACCCATAAAAAGATATATTTTTTTCTCCAAAATTTATCATTTTCCAACCCATATTTAATTCTAAAAAAAATCACAGAAAATCCTTCATTAATTCCACCCCCCAACCCCAAAAAATAAATTACTAAAACTCACCCAAAATAACTATAAATATATTAGAAATATATGCCATATAAAATTCCAAATTTTTTCTTGTAAAATAATAAATTTTTTGAAAATATGAAAATTACATAAAAATCCAAAAAATATATTTTACCAAAAAAATTATTTACTACACTAAAATACTAAAATTTTTCCAAAAATTATACAAAAATTAGAATAGCACATGATTGCCCAATAGAAAATTTTTCTAGACTTTCTTGAATTTCTGAAAGTGGAAATAATTTTCAAAAATTCTGAATTCAAATATTTATTTTGAAAAATCAATTTTTAAACCAATATCACTCAAAAATTCATGAAAAATAGTCTAAAAATCATAAAAATATTCTGTTTACACAGAAATTTCTCAAAAGTCAGCTTTGTTCTCAGAAAATTTAAAATGTTATGTTTGGTTTGGAAATTTTGAGAAACGTGCCCACCGAGGCTTTAAATACATAGAACTTTACTTATATATGTTGTTTTAAAATTATGTATAATTCTACAATAAGATGATCTAGACAAAATATATTGAATAATGAAGATCATACCTCAATACACCAGAAAAATGAGACGAGGTGTTTCTGAGTCTCGTAAGAGCACACATGGACCCCGTTTTGACGAAAATAAACACACACACTTTTTTTTCCTTCTTCCTATTTCTCTTATTTTCATTTGTTTTTGGGTGTGATATATATTTTGCGTGAGTATGCACATGTTTGTATTTTAACCACAAATCTAGATTATTCAATCCATACTAACATCTAAATTTAATACTAACCACAAATCTATATAAAAAAATCAATACTAACATGTGTATATATCATATGCAAATATACATATATCTATGGTGTTACCACATGTTTCTATTTTAACCACAAATCTAAATTATAAAATCAACACTAACATCTAAATTTAATACTAACCACAAATCTATAATAAAAAAATCAATACTAACTTATAAAAATATTAATAACATGTGTATATATCACAAATATAAAAATATCTACAATTAACTAAATACAACTATTAACATAAAATTACTCATACCTTTCTTTATAAAAATATAGTCTAAAATGCATACCAACATTCATAACAACATTCACACTTAGTATTAGCTATATCTGTTTATTCTAGTATTTAACATAATAACAATCCTCGGGTTCTTATATTCTCCCTCTCATTTTTTTTAAATTTCCATCTTTGAAAATTGTTAATTCCATATTGTATTAGTTACCTGAGTTAGCCACAAATAAGTCTGGATAATGATCACGTATTTCGGTCTCCTATTCCCATGTCTCTTTTTCGACTCCGTATCTACTCCATAATACTCGTGCTATCAAAATTACTTTCCCGCATAACACTTTCTCACTGCGCATCACAATATGCACTAGTTGTACCTCGTACGATGTCTTCTCATCTATAGTCAATTCGGGAAATTTCAATACATTTGACGAATCAGGCTGGTATTTCTTTAACATCGAGACATGAAATACTAGATGTATATTAGTAGTTGTGGCAGCAATGCCAGCCGATATGCTACCTCTCCAATATGTTTGAAGATCTCAAATGGTCCGATATACCTCAGAGTCAACTTGCCTCCTTTTTTAAAGCGGGTCATACCCTTTCGCAGGGATACTTTCAAAAACACATGATCCCCAACCTCAAAAACTAGCAGTCATCTTTTATCCATATAACCTTTCTGCTGACTCCTTGCCATCTAAAGTCTTTGTCTAATCTTCCTGACCTTTTCCGTGTTTTGGCACAATATCCGGCCCAATTAGTGCCGCCTCTCCGTAATCCATCTAATAGATTGGCGATCGGCACGGGCATCCATACAAGGCCTTATATGGAGCCATTCTAATCCTCGAGTGATAATTATTATTGTAGGCAAACTCAACTAATAGTAAGTACTCATCCCAGTTACCACCAAAATCTGAAATGCACTCTCGTAACATTTTCTCTAATGTCTGTATCGTGTGCTTAGACTGCCCACCCGTCTACAGATGGTATGCCGTACTCATTGCTAAGCATGTACCCATCGCATACTGTAAGCCTTCCTAAAACTTTGACGCAAATAGTGGATCTCTATCCAATACAATTGATAATGGGGCTCCATGTAACCGTGCATTTTCGTTTACAAATATCTGGGCTGATTTATCTATCCCGTTTCATCGATTCATTGCCAAAAAGTGTGCCGAATTTATAAGTTGGTCTACAATCACCCATATCTTATCCTTCTTTCTTCATATGGCTGGTAATCCTTCTATAAAATCCATCACAATGTGCTCCCATTTCCATTGGTACTCTAACGGTTGAAACATCCCTGCTGGACGTTGGTGCTCATCTTTCACTTGCTTGCATGTCTTACACTTGATGACAAATATCGCAATGTCACGTCGCATGCCCTGCTTCATCTTATCCCCACTAAGATTTATCAAAAATCTCGATCTGTGTACTTCTAGAAGTACCTTGTCTCTGACTGCTTTTAGTACATATAAACGGCCTTTATACCGTAACTCTCCACCAATACCCAATGACCATCGAGTATCCTTCTCTAGCCTAATGTACAAACTTATGCAATCGCGCATTTCCCTGCTGTATATCAATCACACCCTCAACCAAACTCCGATAAGTCCCAACTGTACACAACTAGGCTTGATCTTTCCTTTCCATGAGCTCAAGTCCAAACTCACTCAACGTTTTAACATCATCCCACTCCTCAAACTGTAAATATGCTAAAATACATATCGTATTTTGACTCGGGGCATCCGCAACTACATTTGCCTTACCCAGATAGTACTGTAAATTGAAATCATACTGGTCAAGATACTCCATCCATCGACATTATCGTGCTGCATAAAGATATAATTCAAACTCTTGTGATCTGAAAATACCTCGAACCGCTCACCATATAGTTAATGTCGCCATATCTTCAATCCAAACACTACTGGTGCCAACTCCAAATCATGCGTCGAATAATTCTGGTTGTGATTCTTTAATTGTCTGGACACGTGTGCTACTACTCGCTCTAGTTGCATTAACACGTATCCCAAACCCTCTTAGGATGTGTCACAATATACTGTATACCCGACTCCTCTATAGGGTATAATCAATACTTCAGTCGTTGAAATGACTCTTTGCATTTCTTTGTCTACCCAAACTTGACCCCTTTCTGTGTGAGGCAAGTCAAAGGTGCCACAATGCATAAAAAATCCTAGACAAATCTCCGATAGTAGCCTGCTAATCCCAAAAAATTACATTTCTCAAATACACTCTTTGGCCTCTCCCATACCTCTACTGCCCAAATCTTAGCAACATCCACTAATATTCCTTCAGAAAAACTACATGTCCCAAAAATGTCATGCGCAACAACTAGAACTCGCACTTGAAAAACTTCGCATACAAGCGATGCTCTTGAAGTGCCGTCAGCACTACCCCCAAGTGCTCCGTATGCTCCTCCCCTGAGGGTAAATATACCAATTTATCATCAATAAACACAACCACAAATTTATCTAAATACGGCCGAAACCTCGATTCATCAAATCCATAAACACTACTGGCGTGTTCGTCAATCTGAATGGCATCACCAAGAATTCATAGTACCAATAATGTGTACAAAACGTAGTCTTCAATACATCCTCCTCTCGAACATGCACTTGGTGATACTCCAACCTCAAATCAATCTTCGAAAAGTAGCTTGACCCTCTCAGCTGGTCAAATAAATTGTCAATCTATGGTAACAGGTACTTATTCTTGATAGTAACCCAATTTAGTCTCTTGTAATCGATAAACACGCGTAACGATCTATCCTTCTTTTGTACAGATAATATAGGAGCATCCTACAATAACGTACGAGGACGAATGAATCCATTCACCTCCTGGTTCTTCAACTGAACGTATAGCTCCTTCAGCTCTAATGGAATCGATATCAGTGTAGTACCTGGTACTAAGTCAATCGTAAACTCTACCTCCCAATATGGAGGGAGCCTACTCAAATCATCTAGGAATACATCTGGGAACTCACGTACAATTGGTGGTAGTTTGGGTCGAACAATATCTGCTATCTTTCTGGATACACTGGCTAATAAACAATCCAAACTAATCATCTTTTGGCCCTGCTAGAAGGGTTGCTCGGATCATTTACCCATAAAGTGAACAAGTACCACTAATCAAGTCGACGATATTAAAGTAACCCATCTTCGATCACAGTCAATCATAGCTTGATAACGGGATAGCCAATCAATTCCCACAATCACATCAAACTCAGTCATATCTAATA
>MKEJ01004460.1:846-14006 GCA_001753735.1 Embelia ribes | reverse complement strand
GAATAGCCATCGAGGAGGAAATAATACGTACTACCTGCAACTATTTCAAGGACTTGGTCCAAGAAAGGCAAAGGAAAATGATCTTTCTTGGTCACGGCATTTAAACGACAATAGTCAATATACACAAGTCTTTGAGAAACTTTGAATATGATGAGAATGGTTTAATGGCATCAAATAGTGGAATGTTGATCTTTACTTGTTGAAAAATCTCGAAGATTTATTTTTGAAGTGTCGCCTTTGGCGGAGATAATCTTTGATGAAATGGAGGTCTCGGGAAGTAAATGTCTTCTTCTAGCTTTTCACTCTCCCGAATACTAACCACTTTTTATGATTTGAACTCCCGACTTAGCCCTTTAGATGTCTTATCATTTGATAACTTGAATTGAGATCTAACTGGAGTGTCAGACGATTGAAAAAAAGGTTGATTTTCATTTTGTTGCACATAAGGAATTGGATCAATCGAAGGTGGTGAATTTTGGGAAGTTTTACCCTGGGGTATTTTTCAACTCTATGGTTGGATTGATCCAAATCAATAAGAGTTAGGATTTTAATCCCATTTGCTTTTTCTTCCCCTATTGCTCCCTTTTTTACTCTTTTCGGGATAGTTTTCCCACTTCTTAAAACCGTCCCTGCGTTAACATGATAAGGATATCTTGGCTCTGACGAACCACTCTCAGTAAATTACACTGAATTTTTTGGATGTTGCTTGGTTTGTGCGGGTAGTCGTCCCATCCTCGGCTTACCTAGAGCTTTGATAAGCTCGTTTAAGTTCCAAGAAATTTTGGTGAAAGTTGTTCTCCAAAGAATCAACACGAGGATTAGTCAAGGGGGCCGATGGCTTGTTTTGTTGGTAAAGAGGAACAATGTAAGAGTCGGGTCCTGAGGACTTGTACCCCGGTTTGTATTGAAAGTTTTGAGGAGGAGGAGCCTCATTCTTGCATGAGAAATTAGGATGATTACGCCATCCTGGATTGTAGGTTTGGAAAAAAGGATTTCCCTTACCTAGATTGTGAGTCGAAAGAGGTTGTTGTTGCATGTATTAAGTCGTTTGAGCTTGGTCGTAAGATATATATTTCATAATCGCCATTTGGTAATAATCATCCATTTTATGATCATCACCTTGGCAAAATCCACAAATAATTGCCACCAAAGGTGTAGCTACCGCACGAACTTTCTCTATCTTCAAGACTTTCATTTTGTTCTTTAAGGCAACATACTTTGCTTTCCACTCTTTGACCTCATTGAGATGATAAACACCTCCCTTTGTGGGAATGACTTTTGTGGATGACATATTGTCAACTCCAACCGAAGATCTTTACCAAAGTGCATGATTCATCAGTGAGATCAGTGAAGAATTGCCAACGTCCGTGATGCTCCTCTTGAACTGATTTCCACTACACATGGAGGAAATCGTTCACTTGAATTGAGCACTTAAATATGTATGAAAGAATTTGACAAGCCACCACTTTTCGTAACCATGATGGGGACAAACAAGTAGTAAGTCCTTGAAATGCTCCCAAGGTTGGAAGATTTTTTCGGAGAGAGCGTTGTGAATTGCAAAATGCATTCTTAATACTTTAATGTTTGATAATATGAGAAGTGTTTGTTCAAGAAAACCTTTTGCATTTCATCCCACGCACTGATAGAATAAGGAGGGGGGTAATTACACCATGCCTTGTCTTTGTTTTTAAGTGCGAATGGGAAGAGCTCGAGACACACAATATCAGGTTCAGTAGGTAAATCATCGAAAGTTGAACAAATGGCAACAAAATCATTGATGAAATTATAAGCACTTTTGGCTTCTAAGGTATTGAATTTTAGAAGGGATCAAATCATCTCTGCCCTAAACTTTAATCCCCCTTGTTGAGTCTCAGGGAGAATAATACACGATTGCATGTACCTTTTTAAAGGTTGAAGCACGTCTTCCGCTGGTAGATAAATGGGATTGATAAGCAAGGGAACCGGATAATGAACAGGAGATGGCGGAGGTTGATTCATATTAATGTAAGCTTGAATTGTGTGCTATTATTTGAGGAATAATCCAAAAGGATTCCTCGGAGGATTTTGGTGACCCGCCATAGGAGGCGGCATACCTTGAGGAATTTGAAGATGAGGGGGGAGAAATGGGAGGATTATTTGAAAATTTCCACCATCGGAATAATCAAAACCCGATGAACGATGATTGTACTCATTGCCTTCATTACTCATCAAAACGGGCATAGAAGAACTTGCTTCGACTTCTTGTTGTAAGAGCCACTTCCACAAACGTATAAGTAGTGGAATTTTGGACTTCCACTAATTACAAACTACGATAATTTGTTTGAATTTAACCAAAAGAGTAGTGATTCGAATGTTCTTAGTACTCCATTACTAGGGTAGTCCCCGACAACAGCGCCAAAAACTTAATTGAACCATAAATGTGCAAATTTCAATACTTAACAAGTGCACTAAGGAAAGTCATAGTTTTATCAAAAAGAAGACCTTATATCGAATCTCTCAAATACTCCTAAGTGTAGTGGAAATCCTAGGAACATACGAATCGAACCAATCTAATCGTAAAATTCATTTTTCAATCAGAATTCAACTACTTTATGCCTACTCCTAATTTATCCTTGGTATTCCCATTATGGGAACAAATTTATGATTACGACAAAAATGCGATTAAACAAGAAATACAACTAGAACGTGATCAAATGATAAACAATAAAAATAATAGTTAATAAAGTTTTGCCTATGTCAGGGAATCGGTAGGCTAATTTCTGCCCCAAATTACCCTATACGATGAGTTTCAATTAAATTTGGTAAGAAAATCATGGCTGTATATTTTCTTGTTCATCTCAATTTAGTGTACTATCGAGAGCATGTCAAGCTCCATAACTACGCCTAAGTGATGTCTAATTTACTTCTAACAAGTTCGAAAACTCTAAATTTTCAAAATGAATTAAATTTTTTTAATTAAGATTTATGAAAATCAATCTCGTCAATTAGGGTGTTCAGGGGTTCGATTAACTTATTTTCATCTCTGAGACAAAAATGTGACTAGCCTAACATATTAAGATTAAATATACAAACATAAAAAATAAAGCATAGAGATGAAAACATAGCACTTAACCTTATCAACAACTGATATAAACTTACAATTATCCTACACAATTATTACACTAAAAATTACTACTAATATGAACCAAAGTTATACTAAAACTTGAAATTAATTTCAACAACAATTAAACTTGAAATTTAAGTAGCTTAGTCAACTAGAAAGTAATACTTACAACCCTTGCCAAAATGAGATTAATAACAACTTTGATTGAAAAACATTTCACACAAAATATAAGCTATAAACCCCAAAAATCTAGTCTTCCTTTAAGCTCAAAGATTAACCAAAAGAAATGTAAAACAAGAAGAAGAAGTAGAAAAGAAGAAGAAAGAAAAAAATTTTGTAAGAAATTGGAGCTTTCCAAAGAAGAAGAAGAATTACAATAATGCTCAAAAGTGTCTCCAAGTCTTGTATCCAAAAGTCCTCTTCAAGATCAACCTCCCCTAATTCCATGAGCTTCCCCCTTTTCTACCAACTAGGCCTCCAATCAACCCCTTTTTCCTCAACAACCAAGACTTTGTTAAATCTTGAAAGAATATGCACAACTATAAGACTTGAAAGGGAATGACAATAGTTAGAGAATGGAAAGCCATAGTGTGACAAAAACAAATATTGTTAGCCCTTGAGTGAAACTTTATCCAATTTAAGCAATTTGTTGATCTTTTTATCTTGGATTTCCGTATTCGAATGAATTTTCTGAATACAAACTTCGACAATTCATAACAATTGTAATCTCAGTCTTATTGGAATTGATTTCTTGAAATGAATATGGAAAACCGTAATATCGAAATAGAATGCTAAATGCACATCAAATGCCAATTATTTGTGTTAACAATCTAGGCTAACACTCTTATTTTTATACAATTTTATATACTAATCAATATCATTAATGTTTATTAAATGCCCCATGTTAAAATTACAGATACCCGCTAATTAAATAGAATTACTGACAATCCAATTTAATTAAAATATTAAATTCCGTAAGGCCTTTCACTTAACTTATTTGACGTATCGGATTACAAAATCCACCTGCAGAGTCTGATACAATCAAAACTTTTAAGCTCCCTTAACGGAGTATCATCAATCCATACACTGAGACATGGATTCCATCAATAACAATTAAACACCACATGCAATATGTTATGATTCCACTCACCAAGTTTGTTGTCTCATAATGAATCTCACTCTTCTATGAATAAAAAATGACAAATATTGTCTGGACATGTCTAAATAATAATTTCAAAGTTAAGAGTATAAATACTATCCATGACCACGTAACATTAATTGTCTTATATAATTAATAATAAAATAATTACCTTGACCACACAAAGTGTACAAGTACGAGAAGTTGGAATTGTACCGTTCCCCGGTAGTCAAGATAGGCATACTAAATACGTCAAGAAAGGGTAAAGTTACATACTATATTCCTAGTAGCAATGATACTTTTCGGGAGGCAAGACAAAACTTACTCCTGAAGGACAAGTAAGTAGTATGCTTAGGGCTACTATAGTTTCCTCCAAATTCAAGGGTTATGCACCAATATCAGATTGCCCAGAAGAACTACTCACATTCACTGGATCAAGGCCCGCAATTGGAGTAGAAGTGACCTGTAACACCCTCGAATAAGCTTTAAATAAATACACAATTAAATTATTTTTTGCAAAATCTAGAGGAAATTTTTTTTATACTTCATTGTACACTTACTAAGCTGATTTGACAATTCTATCACACTAAGCACCACAACCCAATATCATAATAATTATGTAAGGAAGTTAAACAACCAACAACCATACACTAGAAAAGCCCATAACAATATATACATCTCCTGGAAAATTGAGCAGCATCTCCACATAAGTACAAATAACCAGTCTACATCTACATAGACTACTAATCCTGCAAAATAACGTAGGTGATACTACTTCCACATATACATCCAGCATGTCCAAAGACATAAAACAACAATATATCTATAAATACATCATCTGCAACCCAAAATATAACAGAAATACAGTTATCTCAAAAGATATAATAATATAATCATGCGATGGTTCCTTGCAACTCGAAATAAGCTCGTCATATGCCCTCAAAATGGTTACTGCCTCCAATAATCCTCTGTAGAGTTCATGTGTACATGTACTGACAAAATAGACAAGTCAGACACTAATATGCTATAAATGCCAACACAATAAGATGTTTAATAAATCACCTGATAAGGAAACAACCCTACTCATATACCCCAGCACAAAATATAACTCTAACACAATAATATCAGATAAAAGGTCCACAAGAATATCGACCGTAGTTGTAAGGGGAAATGTCAATCGATCTACAATACGCACTAATAAGGGCCTATCGCTCAACATAATATAAAACATAAATAACACATCAGTAGAAGATATGGACTCGCCCAAACTCTATCTCATTTATGTCTCGGAAAATAGTCAATGTAACCTAAGAGCTACTTGACTGGGTTCAACTGCATATCCTCTTGAGGCAATCTGTCCGTCGAGGCACTCCATCCCAAAGTCCCACTTCTAGGAGTCGGGGAACACCACTTGTATAACCCCTTGCAAAAACAACACGTCACGAAAAACATACATATATATGGTCATGTAACACATGGCTATCAAATCAGTAATATATCCTATCACTACACTATTGCCACTGATCTGACTACCCCAAAAATCAATGAAAGTATTGTACATAATATCGTAAAGAAATTTATAAAATAAGAGTGTCTGACTCGTACCTTAACTCAAAGTACGGTAGGCACCAATGAGTAAATCCTCTGTCTATGCGCTTCTCTCAACTCGTAGTTGATCATGTTTGTAAATGGTGCAATATAATACTTATAAATATTTCAAATATGTATCCAAAATAATTTTTATACTCTAATAACCTAGAAAAAATCGTCAGCCCAAATACTATTTTACGCAGAAAATGGCTTTATTTCCCAAAATGTAATTTTAATTAATTTTTTTTCAAAAAATCTCAAAATCTTCATCTCCTCCCATAAAACATATTCCCTAGGCTGATAATATTTTCCCAACATAATAGCCCACATTTATTAACTAAAAGTACCATTCTCAATAATATATCAAAAATCCAATAATTAAAATAATATCACCCGTAATAAAATATATATTTTCTCCCCAAAATTTATCATTTTCCAACCCATATTTAATTCTAAAAAAATCACAAAAAATAATCATCCATCAATAAAACATCTTTCAATTTTCAAAAATTACTAAAATTGCCCAAAATTAAAAATAAGTATATTAGAAATACATGTCATACCAAAAATTCCAATTTTCTTGTAAAATAATGATTTTTTCCATAATCTAAAAAAATTTCATAAAAATCCAGAAAATATATTTTCTTTACCAAAAATCATTTACCACGCTAAAATACTAAAATTTCTCCAAAAATTACACAAAATTTAGAATAGCACATGAATGGCCCAATAAACGGTTTTCCCTGAATTTTCTTAATTTCCAAAGGTGAAAATAATTTTCAAACATTCGGAATTCAAATATATATTTTGAAAGATCAAATTTTAACCCAAAATCGCTCAAAATTTCATGGAAAATAGTTTAAAAATCAGAAAAATATTTTGTTTTCACGAAAAATCTTCAAAAATCCAGATTTGTTCCTAGAAAATTTAAAACTATTAGGTTCGGTTCGGATAATTGGAGAAAATTGGCTCCCGAGGCCTTAAAATACATAGAAAGTCATTTATAAAATTATAATAAATTCATGCTTGACACTACAATGAAATTCCTTGACCAACATATGTTAAATACTCGAAAATATACCTCAATAAACCAGAAAAATGAAACACAAGGTGCTTTCGAGTCTCGTAGATGCACACACGAACCTTGTTTAGCGAAAAATCAAGCACTGGAACCCCTATATTTTTTTTTCACTCTATTCTCCCAATTTTCCTCACTTATCTTATGATATCTTAAATGTGTTTATGTATATATGTGTGACGTAAATATATGTATATATGCCACGTGTGTGTATATGTAATTGTAGTTACCACAAGATATGGTTATATATTTACCACAAACATACATTAAAAAAATGAATATGCGTATCAATGGAATATTAACAAGTGTATAATTAGCATATTACCATGTGTCTCTAATGTAGATTTTTAATATAAAATTCATTATACTTTAACATACGATATCCAATATTTAATAGATAAAAAATATTCTATATCTGTATATTCTAATATGTTAAAATAATAACAACCACCAATTTGTTATACTCCCCCCCCAAAAAAAAAAAAATTTACGTCCTCGGAAACTATTAGCTAACTAATTCCTTAGTTACCTAAGTTAGTCGCAAATACGTCCAGACAGCGATTGCGCTTTTCGGTCTCCCACTCACATGTCTCTTCCTCGACTCCATATCTACTCCACAGTATTCGTACCAGCGGAATCACTTTCTTGCGTAATACTTTCTCACTGTGCATCAAAATCTGTACTAGCCGTACCTCGTACGATGCATTCTCATCTATAGTCATATCGGAAAATTTCAATACATATGATTGATCAGGCTGATATTCAACAACGACACATGGAACACAAGATGTATATTCGCTAGTTGTAGTGGTAATGCTAGTAGATAAGCCACCTCTCAAATACTCTCAAGGATTTCAAATGGTCTAATAAACCTCGAAGTTAGCTTTCGTCTTTTCCCAAAGCGGATTAAACCCTTCCACGGAGATATCTTTAGAAACACATGATCCCTAATCTTAAATGTCAACGATCTATGTCTCCGATCCGCATAACTTTTTTGTCGACCCTTTGTTGTTTCCAATCTCTGCTTAATTGTCTTAACCTTCTTGGTGGTCTGTTGTACAATATTTGGCCATATTAGGACCACCTCCCTGTAATCCATCCAATAGATCTGCGATTGACACGGTCGTCCGTACAAGGCCTCATATGTTGCCATTTCAATACTCGAGTGACAACTATTATTGTAGACAAACTTGACTAACAGTAAGTGCCCATCCTAGCTACCACCAAAATCTAATATGCACGCTCGTAATATATACTCTAACATCTGTATCCTCTAATGTCTGTATTGTGTGCTCAGACTATCCATCTGTCTGCGGATAGTACACTGTACTTGTTGCTAAGCGTGTCCCTATCGCACACTGTAGGCCTTCCCAGAACTTCAATGTAAATAGTGGATCCCTATCCGATATAATCAATAATAGTGATCCATGCAATTGTACAATCTTGTCAACATATATTCGGGCTAATTTCTCTATCTCATCTCGTCAATTCACTGCCAAAAAGTATACCAACTTCGTAAATCGGTCTACAATAACCCATATCTTATCCTTCTTTCTTCGTGTGTCTGGTAATCGTTCTATAAAATCCATCACAATGTGCTCCCATTTCAATTCCAGTTCCTCTGATAGTTGCAACATCCCTGCCGAATGTTGGTGCTCACCCTTCACTTACCAGCAAGTCAAACGCTTGGTGACAAGTATCGCAATGTCGCATTACATACTCGGCCATCACAACTATCGACTCCAATCTCGGTACATCATATCCCCTCCGGAATGTATCGAAAATCTCTATCTATGTAGTTCTTAAAGTACCATGTCTCTGACTGCTTTCGGTACATATAAGCGGCCTTTATACTGTAACTCCCCACCAATACCCAACAACCATATTATCGAGTACCCTTCTCTGGCACGCTGCACAAACTTCTACGATCTCGCATTTCCCTATTGTGTGTCAATCACATGCTCTACCAAACTCGGATGAGTCCCAACTGCACACAACCAAGCTAGATCCTCCCTCTCCACGAGCTCTAGTCCAAACTCACTCAATATCTAAACGGCATCCCATCCTCAAACTGTAAATATGCCAAAGTACACCATGTCTTCCAAATCAGGGCATCCACAACCACGTTCGCCTTCCCTAGATGGTACTGTAAATCAAAGTCGTACTTGTCCAGGTACTCCATCCATCGAAGCTGCCACATATTCAAATCGCATTATGTAAAGATATACTTCAAACTTTTATGGTTCGAGAATACTTCACCGCTCACCATATAAATAATGTTTCCAAATCTTCAATGCAAACATAATTGCAACCAACTCTAAATCACGTGTCAGATAGTTCTATTCATGAGTATTCAACTGCCTTGATACGTATGCAACTACCCACTCTCCTTGCATTAATACACATTCCAACCCCTATTGGGATGTGTTACAATATACTGATATATCCAACTCCTCTCTCGAGTATAATCAATACTGAGGCCATTGTCAAATACTGCTTTAACCTCTGGAATGCTTCTTCACACATTTCTATCTACTTAAATCTGACCCCTTTACAGGTTAGATGGGTCAACAGCTCAGCAATACATGAAAAATCTTGTATAAATCTGTTATAATAACCTGTCAAACCCAATAATCTAAGTATCTCAAATACAGTCTTGGGTCTTTCCCAAGCCTCTACAACTCAATCTTAGTCGGAACCAAGGATATCCCTTCGGTAGAAACCACATGTCCTAAGAATGTCATGCGCAACAACCAGAACTCGTATTTAGAGAACTTTACGTACAAGCGATGCTCTCGAAGTGTCGTCAACATTATTTTCAAGTGCTCCGCATGCTCTTCCTCTGAGGCAAATATACCAATATATCATCTATAAGTGCAACCACAAATTTGTCCAAATAAGGTCGGAATACCTGGTTCATCAAAGCCATATATGTTGTTGGCGTGTTCGTCAATCCGAACAGCATCACTAAGAATTCATAGTACCCATAACGTGTGCATAACATGGTCTTCAGCACATCCTCTTCTCGTACACACAATTGGTAATACCCTGGCCTTAAATCAATCTTTAAAAAGTAGCATGACCCTCTCAGCTGGTCAACTAAGTCGTCATTCAGTAGTAATAGGTAATTATTCTTGTTAGTCACCCGGTTTTGTTGTTTATAATCAATACAAATACGTAACGATCCATCCTTCTTTTATACGAACAAATTCGGTGCTCCCCATGGAGAACTGCTTAGTCTAATGAAAACCTTCTTCAACAAGTCCTCCAGTTGCTCCTTGAGCTTTTTTAGTTCTACTATTGCCAATCGATATAGTGTGATTGAGATTGGAGCAGTACCGGGAACAAGTTCAATTCCAAACTCAAAATTGAAAACCGTTTTGCCCCATGTTTCTACTATGACCATTTTGATGACCACCCTTCTTGTTGTTTTACCTATAAGACCGAATTGGTTGGGGTGTCTTAGTCTGTTGAGTTGGACAATCTTTCACACAATGACCCGGAGAACCGTAACTAAAGTACAGGGTGGAGCCCGGGTGACATTCCGACACCCTATGCCTCAACTTATCAAATGTATGACAAGCCCCATTAAATTTAGGCCTATCCCCCATGGTATCTAAGTATGATTGAGCCTTGCAAGATGGTGCTGAATGTACCATGATCCCATCACAATTGTGAATCTTATTGTTATTCAGGCGATGAGACTCAATTTACTTTTATTTCTCAGCCTTGTTATTTCACTTACTAGTTATCGGGAAAGTTACCCATGGTGCTCTTACCATCAGGACTTAATCCCGCAGTCCAATCCTTCTTCAAACCTTTAAGTTTTCTCCTCCTTAGTATGGATGTACTCTGTAGCATGCACTACTAGTACATTAAACTTTGTGTAATAACTACACATTGATTCTAAGTCTTGGTTTAAGAGTAAAAACTTCTGATAACATATGTCCCTCGAAACCTTTAGGAAATAGTTTTTCAGAAACATTTCCTTGAAACTACCCAAGTTAATTGAGATTATATTTCATGAGCATTTGATCCCGTTCTACCAATGCTCTGTATGCTCCATAAACTGGAACACAATATACTTAATCCAAGTACTGTTTGCATGTACATCCAGTGCATCCAATACTTTCTCAACCTCTTGGATCTACTACTCAGCCTTCTCGGGATTTTCCTCACCAGTAAACTTCTTCGGCCCCAACTTGGTAAACTTTGTCAGGTCTCTTGAGGCACCTTTTCCATTATCCAAGGCCCTCTGCAACCGTTCAATCTCTTGCAACAACTCAGCATTTTCATGCCATTACATCGGTACCACAACATAATTAGGTTCCTCCATTACTTCCTTGGTGTTTTCAAAATTTTCCTTGATCCATTTTGGTTGAGCATCCTCCTCCACCATTAGGTTTCACTCAACAATTGCTTCGATAGGTACAGAATTTATATCAAGATCGTACACCTGTCCTTGGGTAGCAACAATTCATCCTTGACCACGTCCACTTCCATGTCCTCATCCTAAACTACCACGTCTAGCGGTTGTAGTGGATTGAGTAGTACCACATCCTTGCCATGGAATTGGAGCATTGATAGCCCAACTTTGCACCCCAATACTTATGCCGCTACGATGAGTAACCATAACCATTTTTTCTATGAGATAAAATGAGAGTATGTATTAATGATGAGTGGTCCTGATCAATATTGCAAGTTGGTCTTTGGATTTTTTATTCAATTATACACATGAGAATAATACAATCATAAGTATTTATAGAATCAAGAAGAGCAACCCATTTTATTAATAACTCCAGGTTTAGAACAATAACACACAACAAATAGATTTCATATTTTAAACATAAATCCACTTAAGATAAGTTGGTAAACAAGAATGCAATAATACTAGTTTTTAAAATACTACTAGTCGCTAAAGTTATCTTCGGTTTTAGGCTCCTCATCCTTTTCTTCTTCATCTTTCGTGGATTACTCTTGGCCGTGGATCAGATCCTTTTTTGCAATTTCCTCTATGGGTGATCACGGGGCACCCCATACGGTTGGTGGTTGGCGGGGAATGTAATACAAGTAATAGTACTCTACCCTGTATGCCTCATCATGATATTGCATGAAGTCTCTCTTGGTAAGAGCTCCGTCATCGAAGGCTTAGGTATGTAAACTTGTCGATTAAACTTCAATCCCTTAGTCAGTTGGTAGCCCCATTCTGGCATTTTTTCATCGGCCTCTTCTTCCATAGGCTCTTCTTGCTTAACCTTCCTAACTAACCTATTGATCTCGTCCCTTTCCTACATGAATTCTAATGGTCTTAGTTCGCCTAACACCTGTTATGCCTTACCTACCAGAATAAACTAAGTTTTAATAAATATCCAAAAAGGTCAACATGTATATCACAAAACTACCAAGAACTTAAGGAAATGGTCCATACTACTATCCCTAGGTATTCTAACCTAGAGCTTTGATATTAATGGTGGTGACCGTGATTCCAAACTGAATACAAAGTATCATGCTATCAAGCCATATGTAAACCAAGTACAAATGTGTGAAAGGAGTCATGATCCATAAATATATCCAAGATCATATAGCTTGCTATTTATTCAAAACTAAACAAGCTTGAGGTAGAACAACTATTTTCTAGGCTCAAACACAGACACTTCTTTTTACAACCGCAAATGAAACAAAAGAACTAATACCCTAAAATGATAGACAAAGCAAAGTGAGCTCCGACACGTCTACTCGCATCTCTTTGGTGTTTTTTCTGCAAAGTCTGGTAGGGTCTCAGTCTCATGTACATCTAAGAAAAAAAATATTTAAGATACATAAACTAGCTAAACGAGTTGCAAATCAAGGATTAACATTACATGCATCCTTGTTATACTGAAAAAAGTACATGCACGAGCAAGTATGGTCATTACTTATCATGTCACAAATATTACCAGTATCTAATTCATGTAATTCCCATTCAAGTGTTATTATCTCTGTACAAGCAAAATAGATCGTAAAGGACGACTACCATGCACACGTACATGGTAGTATGTATATATATATATATATCAAGAGAGAGAGAAAACTAGTATATACCCTTGGACCAAGTCAAGATAAGCCACATTAGGCTTCTGCTAGTATGGACACCACTCATTAAATTGTGAGCCATGATACTAGCATAATTACAAGGTCAAAAATGTCTCTAATAAATGGTTAGACACCCTACAAGTTCGGACACCAAAATAAGATAATATTAATAGCCGAGT
>MKEJ01004459.1:0-11480 GCA_001753735.1 Embelia ribes | reverse complement strand
CCAATCATTAAATGTAAACACTACACGTTGTGTAAGTACGACCCACCACATTGACTTATAAACGCACATATTTGGCTATAAAAGAGAATAAGCAAAAGCACAGAAAATACAACAAAAGAAAGCATTCAGGGGTAGAAAGAAATTGCATAGAGATATCAGAAAAGAAAGAAGAAGAGAGAAAATAAGAGGGGGAATGGATCTAGCTTGATCCATATTTCTAGCTTTATTTTATATGTTGTACCATGTTGTAATCTCTCTCTTTATATAAATAAAAGTATATACCAGTATTAGTCCTGTGGATTAAGCACAAATTAAACTTATTTTAATTTGAAGCTGAACCACGTAAATCTTGGTCTCCTATTTACTTTCCTGCAAATTATTATATTTGCTTTCTAGTATAATTTATAACAATTTAATGTTTTTTGTAGACAACTTATATTTTTGACATGTCGCTATAAATAAATAGTAAAAGACAAAATTTAACCGGGAGAGGTTTTGGTATAAACCAATTGTATTAAAATGGTGAGAATATTAATAACAAATTGATAAATATATCAATAATTTAATTTTTATATTTTTTATGGCATCATTAATTTCCCTCTCTTACTTATCAATTTGTGATTAAGCTCGTACGTGTGAACTGTTGATCCCAATTTCAATATGGCAAATATTGATAAGTGCGAATGTGGAAGTAAAATTTAAACAATAATATAAAATGCTATGAATTAAAAAGAGATAAGGAAAGAGGGATGCAAACACAAAATATATAGTAATTTGGCCAAAGATGCTCCACAATTTCCTACGTCCACTCTCTCTAGATTTTCGCTAGAGGTTCTGTTACACAAATACAATTTATTACAACCGATAGGCTTTCTGGGTACCAAACACTCCGCTTAAGGCAATTTCCTCAAGTCTTGGAGCATACCTTTACAACAATTCACCTAGAATTGTCAACACAAGCTCATACATAACTTGATACAAAGTTTGAGAAAATATGAAATTATAATATATTTTCACTCTCAAGGATAATTGAATACAAAGATTATGTATACACTTGATAGTGATCTAGAACTAATATGAATTGAGTAATTTGAGGTTTGAGTGCTCAACTTATCTTCAACAGCTCAAGGTGTGAAAGTGGGTTTTTTTATAGGGGTGGAGGGAAATGGGGGCAGAGGGGTACGTGGCATCCCTGCGTTGGGACAAGAATTAAAAATTAATTTATTTTATCAGTTATATATAAATGTAATAGTTTATAATATATTAAAATTGATTTATTTTAGCATTTATGCTTATATAAGTCATAAGTAGGTTGGGCTAGTATCATTAATGAACTAACAAGTTATTTATTATTTTTATTTTAGAAATATCCTCAACATCTCAATTATTTTGTATTTTTTTCTAACTTGATATGATTCTACATCTTTTAATTCATTTACTTAAATTGCTTCTTTTTATTTTTATTTTAAAACATATGAATTGATATAATATGAAATTATTCATATAATTTCATCAAAAATTATAATAATACTATCAAGTGTCCAATAAGTAGTACCAAAATATTAAATTTTTTATTTTCAATTTTCAATTATTCATTGTTTCTCCTTCTTTTGATATTTCAAAATATTAACATATAAAAATAATAAATCGAATTTCTTGTTCCGCCCCTGGTTTTTGAGCTTGAGAATGATTGAATTCTTGATGGCACAATTGTCTTGATGATTCTTGATGTTAATCAACCTTTTTGGTCTTGTATTTATAGGCTAATTACATAAGCTAGCCATTTATAGCCGTTAATGATCCAATTATACGAAATTAGCCTTAATTAAAATGACAGTTATGTTCAAATCTGCAAATATTGCTGGCACTCCCCTTGATGATTGTCATTACTCCCTCAATGCTCAAACTCCATTGGAAGTTATTACTCTTCAAATGGTGCCGTCACTCCCATGATTGTCGGTTTTTCCCTAGGTGTTAGCACTCATTTACCATTTTGGAATTTGGTGACTCAGTATACACATCACCTACTTTTTGGCTAACTCCTTGGCTGTCGGCACTCATAAAAATTCTGAGTTTTGAACTCAGTTTTTCATGTTTGATTTCGAGTCGCTTTTGTGACTAGTTTTAGAACAATTTCTAAAACGACTTGATAAAAAATTAATTCAAAAAAATTGGCATTAATTAAATTTTATTATCTTGGAATTGCATCACCAAAACATTGAATTGTTTTACAGAAATATTCTGGTCAACAATTTCTCCATTTTTTATGATGACAACCTTTGAAGATAATGAAATTTTAATTATTGCTCCTTCATAATATGCGTGATGAGAATGAGTATGATTATATCACTTATTATCAAAATTTGATGATTCTATTTGTTGAAAAAAATGCAATTTTAGTAAAAATTCTCCCCTTTGCTCACAAAAATTTGTAAAATTTGAATTTTTAGTAAGAGAAATGAATTTAATTACTTAAAGACAAACATAGATAATGATAGAGAAATTGCATTATTTTCAAGTTAACTTATTCTCCCGCTTTGCCATAAACAAAAAGCAATTTATAAAATGATGCCACTTGTAAAATAAAAAATAAAAAATGATGCACATCATGAATGTAAAAGTGATGCTATATGAAGTTGTATAAAAAAAAATAAAATTTTTTACTTTTCAACAAATTTGAAACTATGATTGAGCATTTATTAGAAATAAAATTTTGAGAATTAATTCTCCCCCTTTATTTTCTAATCAATAAAATTTCGTGGACATCGCTTCTTAGAAAGTGTCTATATATCATTTATTGAACTTGTGCATTCCACTTGTAGGAGAAATTATAAATATATTGGGATAAAAAAGATTTGATCTTTGTAGCACAAGATCTCCCCCTTAGACCAACATTTAATAAGTTTTGATAAAATAACTTATTGATCATTCCAAAATACCAATTTTTGAAAATTTGGAAACATATAATATAATAAATTGGCAGTCTTGGATACACAACTCTCCCTTTAAAATCAGTTGAATAATCATATCAAATGTGATAATATTGGGTGTATAAGGGATAATTTTGAAAAATTATGCTCAAGTTACAAATATAATTGAAATTAAATAAGAATATAGGACTCAATTGTCCAAAATGCAATCATACAATGTGCAAGTCATGCTTTAACTATCCACTTTAGCCCTTTATTGGCTATCCTAAATCTATGAGGGCACTTGTATGATGTATAATCATGCAATTGGCAATGAATATAAGGTGCATGTGAGGATTGAGAATAAGCTGATTTTGTAAAAATATTTTCATATTTCTTCTTATGTTTGGAAGTGCCAACATAGCCAAGACCGGTTCTCTCATAAGAAGCTTTTTGAGAGCTAAGGATTTTGTTAAAAATTTATTTCCGCTTTGTAAATTTGGTTAGCATGTTATTTACATGCTCAACATTTTTCTTTAAATATTGGCTTTCTAAGATAAGATCATTTCTTTTCTTAGTGAGAATACTTATGTTCTTTTTTCAAGGATTCAATTGGTGAAGCATCATTCTTACAAGGAACAAACAATTTTTTTTTTTAAAATTTATGCTCTTTCCTTAATTTTTGAAAATGGCTATATAACTCCTCAAATGCCTCTTGTAATTAATCATATGAAAAATCATGAGAATAAGATGAATTAATAAGAAAAGTAGAGAGTACTTCAATCGGTTTTTTGTTAATACCCATAAGGCAAAAGTTAGCGACTTCTTACTCTCCATCCGAGCTTATTTGTTCATCGCTATTTCCCCAAGCGACTATCATTGCTTTCTTTTTATTTGATCTCTTTTCGTTCTTCTCTTTATCTTTGGAGGGGCAATTCGGCATGATATATCGGCCTTCTTGCACTTATAGCGTATAATGTTGCACTTGCTTGACTCCTCATTGGTCATCTTTTGAAATTTGTGTCCTCTATTTTTCCTGAGCTTCAAATATTTCTTGAATTTTCGAGTGAGTATGGCCATATTATAATTACTTGATTTACTATTAATTTTTTCAAATAATATGATCGTCAATGCCTAGTGTTTCTCCTTGTTCTTATTGGTCTCTTCTTCTACCTTTAACCTATCATGGTTGAGCATTCAATTTTTTTAGCCTTTTTTTAAAATCTTTATGAAACTCTAGATATAACATTTTTATAATTAAAAGATAAGGTTTCTGAGTCATCCAATTTTGACTAATAGAAGATACGGTTTCTGAGTCATCGTCCCTTGTCTATACGAGGCAGACATAACAATTGTTTATGACAGCCCAACCACTCTTTACTACAATCTTAAAGAAAACTTTTAAATAAGGGTCGTGGCCTAACCACTCTCTACAACAACTTTTAAAGTATTATAAAATATTATAAATGCGATATTGTATTGTAGTTAATATAAGCATAGAGTCTAATTATTAAATATAAATATTATCCTCTATACAAATATAATCTATTACCATTAACTTATCATTTGCATATTCATGTATGAAAAGGGATTTGGGGAGCACAAAAGGGGGGAAAAAAAAGCATTCAGTGCATAAAGGAATCACAAAAGAGGAAAAATACGGGTAGAAATGTATTTAGTTTGCTTCAAATTTTTAGTTTTATTGTACGGTTATATAATATAGTAATCTTTTATATATATATATAAAAATATATATCGGTATTAATCTCATAATTTAGACCTAAATTAAATTTATTTTAACTTGAGACTGAACCATGTAATTCTTGACCTCATATTTTATTTTTCTGTAACTTATTATATTTGCAATAATTGTAACATAATGAAAGAATTTGTAATTGTAATGGGAATCCCGAGACTTAACTTTCAAAGCAAACATAAAAGACAAATAATTAATTCAATTTGTATTGTTACAATTACGGTAAATTACACTTAGTCCCAAAACGTTTCTAATAATTTCATAATACCCCATGAAATCTATGAAATTACACTATCCCCCATATGGTTATATTCCCGTTTCACTTTGCCCCCAAATTTTCCGAAGACAAAGTGAAAGTCAGATTATTTTTTAAAATGAGTGAAAATTTTCCAAATTTGCCCCTTAAATATCACATTTTGTCTATTTTTTTTTAAACTTTTTCAAAAAATAAATTATATATATAAACATAGTATATTTTTCTAAGAAATGTGATGATATTTCTTTATTTTTGTCAAACTTGAGCTTAAAAATTCATAAAATAAGGAAAATAAGTGAGGATACTATTGTCACGCCCAGGATCCCAAGTAAGCCAGGAACTTACAAAGTTTGAAATGTGATGATATTTCTATATACAACACATCACTAAGGGAACAAACTAAAAACCATTATCTCCATTAAACCTTATATACGTAGAAAGATAAACTACAAAAGGTTGTTGTAAAGATAAGTATAGGAAGTTACAAAGTCTGAATCACACAACTACTTACCGATTTGTCTTCTTTTATACACAACAACTAGAACTATTCACAGCTTTATACCATAAATATAAGAAAAATAAACACGCCAGGCGATAGGGCCCTGACTCAACTCTGCGTTATGCACCTCTATTCTCTTGACCTTCATCATAACCTTACAACTTCTTCCCAACTAAACTACTTTTTACAACTATCAATTCTTCTTTGTTGTGCGATAATGGCTTGGTGAAGCACCACTTTGCTATTAGCTAGTTTTCAAACAAATAAATATAGCAAATGATTAGGGTATTTACTGAGTAAAGGTAGCACGCTTATTGATTCAAAACAAAATCAAAATATAGTTAAGAAAATAACGTAGTTAACGAATAGCTGAGGAATACACGTTATTGGTAAAGAAAACTTATAGCCTTATTTGTTTTGTCATATCTTATTTGTGTCATAACGTTACGCCACATCGCTTGTCGTCATACTGTATCATATGTTATTACACCAAATCCACTTATCAACTACACTTGGACATATTGGGCCCTTGAATGACGCATTGGGAAAAATACTTCACAACAACTTATAAATACATACCCCGAGACTTTATGCATAAAAATTTCCAAATGGGTACTCCTCCATACCCAAAGTCTCACAAGAGACTCAAGTGATACTTAAACGAGGATCTGTCCTCCGTGTGTCGAGTGCACCTTATGTTTTAGTTTCAAAAAGTGGCTCGCATGGCCTACCATTTATTTTTACAAAATGCTATATTTTCTCGAAACATCACATATTTTTTAAAATGGCACCTCGTGTTTCCCAACCCCACAGTCATACACTTAAATGATATAACTTTGTAAGTACTAACGTCATAACCCCACATCTTTATAATATCCACATGCCATGCCTTTGCATATTTCAAATCACCGTCAGATTCACACGCCATGCCTTTGCTCTATAAAGGTACATCACGAATACTAGCGTAAACAATTATTCAAGGATGTCATTTTGATTTTTTAGTGATGTCATATTGCAAAAACATATAGCAAGTAGTGAAACAGAGGTCATACAAAGGTTTATTATTTTTTTCCCTGTGAAAATAAATTCCCATTTCTAAAATTAAGAGTTCAGTATTTTTTGATAGGATTCTGTTTAGCGGGTCTGGTCTGGTATGCATATTCACCATGTTCCGTCTCTTCTTTAGGGTTGGAAGTATAGGGATTAAAATTTAGGGATTGAGGATAGGGACAGGGGTTGGAATGCCCTTACCATTTCCAATTTTCTAAATCCTATGATGTAATTGTCGAGTTCTTTTGCATATTTTTGTGCTAATTTTGAATTTTTTATTTCATTGCCAACTTATAATCAGTACTTTCTATGCTTTGGTTTGATTAACAAGCTGTTGAAAGTTTTCAAACTTTTGCCAGTTGGGTTTTCCAATGTAGTTTAAAAATTAAACAATTCACCTGAACATCTATGATTCTAATAAAGTCTTGTTGCTATATATGTTTGCAAATGCAAATTCATTGTTGCCTTGGTCATTGTTCTGCTTATTTCAGGAACTATCAATGAAAAACAAGAGCCAGACAGTTTTTATCGTCTGTCAGCCAAAGAAGCAAAGTTATACCATATTTAGGGTTTACTAAATGGAGGGAAAAAAGTACTTTGATAAGCCTACAATGATTTATTTTTCGAGCAAAGTTTCTATCGACGATGTCGATCAATTCGTATCTACACTGGCGATGAATAAAAACTTATTTCTTGCCTTTCATCCACTCCCTTCTCACATGGTATTAGAGTTTTTCTTTTCATTGTTAAATTGTTAGCTTTCGTCTTCAAAGAATATAGATGTAGTAGATATGTATTCTTCCCATTTTCTACATCTCTGTATGTTTGAGCTTTTTGTATTTGTACATTGCAAAAATTTAAAGAAAGGATTCCGTCTCCAAACACGCCATATATAACTAAAGTAATCGTTGATCTTATTAGAAAGCCTTTAAACTCTCAATTCCTCTCCCCTCACAAGCCTTTTGTGGTTTTTTCCATCTAATTGTTGTGTGAATAGGCTCATTATTTCAAATCTTCTTTTTAATATTCATATGAATTTTTTACTAGCTTTGGTATGTTTGGTTTTCCCAAAATTGATACCAGGGAAGCACACAAGTGCTGCTACATGTGCTCTTAAAAAGTTTGTGCCTAAAATATGTATTTAGATTAATATGCACAAGTATTTTTTTACTGGCTTTGGTATGTCAAGCATAAGCATTTCGACATTTTGGTATTTCCATGCAGGTTGTCTATCTTAATTTTAAGCATTATATCTATGCACGTTTCAGAGTTGAGATCGTGTATCCTATGTAGTTGCAATAGCTATGGCCATGAGCGCAGGATGAAGAGCTGTTAAAGAATTCAAACATTTTTCTCTTCTTATGCAATTCTAAAGTCGGGTTAGTTTTTGTCTTGGCTTAAGAAACCTTGGTCTTGACTCAGTTGTTGTTTCACTAAATAGTCCGAAACTATTGTGAAGATTAGTTAGAATGTGGTTCCTCTTCTGGTATAATATTCTGGTAACTACATTTGTAATTAATAGTTACAAATCTCTCTTGACTATACTGGGGATTAATGTCTTGCTATTGTCAGTTCTACTGGTTTAAGAACTTAGAAAGGGGATTTTAAAATTTTTTAAATTGATTAGTGGAGTTATGTGTTGATTACATATGAAAAGTACTCCCTTCGGAGAATGAGATAGTTTTCAGTCACACTGTAAATGAAGATAAAGAACAAGGGCTTAAAAAATTCAACGCAAATTAGAAAAATGAGATATTTTTAAGGACTTGGTCATGCTTGTGCATGAACATGGAGTTGTTAATGGTTGGATTTTCTCTGTTTCTTTTCTTTTTTTTTTCCTTTTGTTTTTGGGTTTATGGTATAAAGTTTCATTTTTGTTCTTGCTAAGAAGCTTCCTGTCTTTTAGAAATAAGCCTAAAGATTGAGAGCTATCATGTTAGAACTATAGAAGCTATACTACTCAATTGGCTAAAGCAACAAAAGCCCAGAGACCTAATGCATCTATGGTAATTTTTTCTTCTCTAACTTCGATAATCTGTCTAGCACTATTCTAAGTGTACTATATCCTTAAGTTTCATACAATTTCCCTTCCAAAAATTGCTTTGTTTTTTTCTTATTTGTTTATTATATTTTAGCTTGTAATTCTTTTCACTGTTATAATAAAAATGTAATGACCATCTCTATCATTTATTATTACTGATGTAAGATCCTTTTGAGTACTTCAAAATAATAGATATATAGTTACCTACTAATCTTATTGTCTATTCTTACATAATATACAGATAAGATAAAAATAATACTTCTTTCATATATAGAAAATAAAAGTCCTAAACTAAATAGGAAATATATCAAATTACAAAATCTATAGTAATTGGAAAACCTAATCAACTTAGAAATTAAATCTAATCCTAACCATCTTTCACTCAATATCTTTTGAGTTAATTTTACTTATTAAGGAAATTTCTCTTTCAGTTAAATTTACCTTATTAAGGAAATTTCTATTCCTAATATCTATTAACCTTTTTCCAAATCCAATTGTATGACTAATTATATATTAGTATAAATAGGTATCTATTGTTATCTCTCAACTAAAGATTGTGATTGATTTAAACGTATTTCATCTACTTGCTAGAATCTGTCATCAAATAATTTTGAAGGAAGCATGCCAGTTTAGCTGCAACAAATCATCTATCTACATACTTTGTATGTTTCTTAAGTCTTAACAAAAAGTGTCTTCTTATTGGTAGCAATTGGTCTTACCTTATTCTCTTATTTTTTTTATAGGTCTTTCTATCAATGATTTCTCCGGTCCTGTTAGTGCAATAGTTGGTGACCTGGAACATCTCTTCACTTTGTAAGATGTCTATTCTTAACAATCTTTAATTCAATATCGTTGAGTTAAAATTACTTTATTAAGGAAATTTCTCTTTTGAGTTAAATTTACTCTATTAAGGAAATTTATATTCCTAATATCTATTAACCTTTTTCCTAATCCAATTGTATCACTAATTAGATTAGAATAAATAGGTATATATTGTTATCTCTGAACTATATCCCTTTAATACCCGTGACACCTGCGTATGTATTCTATTCCTCATTTTTGTTTCACTTTTGCTTTATTATTGTTATAACTTTTAATTGTGTGTATTTGTTGTTTTTGCTTTGAAATAATCCCATGGTCTATGTATTGGCAAGTTGCAGATCAGATAATATTTCATATATAATGAGATATTGTAGTTTGATGTCATGAAATATTTTATATTGTACGAACTTTGGGATGGATATATCACATTAGTAATTATTGTGGAATACTGTAGATTGATAGGCTTTAGGTTTAACATAACTTATTGATGTCCTCGTGTGACTGACGAGTTAATCACCATTCTAAATTATTTATTTCCTCGTGTGAACGATGAGTTAAGCTCCAAAATGCTCTACACTTTTGCTTTATTACTATTAATAACTTTTAATTGTGTGTGTTTTATTTATTATACATATTAGTTAAATTATTGCGTTTCGCAAATTTATAAGAGGGTTAAGCACCATTATTTATGTTGTTCTTGGTAATTTTCATGGTCCTAATTATGTATGATTAATTTTTTTTTGTAACCAGGATTGGCTTGTTCAATCAGTTCGATTCTAGATCGCCTCTCCACATATTGGTTCTGATTCATTCCAGTTTTAGGTTCAACTAACGTAGTTTCCATTGGTCCCTGAACCAGAATTTTTAGTAAAAAATAAATATCAAACCAATTTTTTTTTTTAATAACTAAAATTTGACATAAGTTCAATTCACTAACCACAAGCCCACAACAAATTTACCCAAAAAAAAAAAAAATTATGTACGACTCCCCGAGAGAGAGAGAGAGAGAATGAATTAGTTTTATGCAAAGAAGGAAGTTTCGATCTTGGACTGAACCGGACTAAATTGGACCGGGGTTTTGATTGTTTTATTTTTATAGCAGTCCAAACTGAACGTTTTGGGTTTTCTCATATTTGTTATTATTTGCATTTATTTATTTATTGTTATTTTATTATTATTTTTAAATACCAAATCTAAATATGTAAACTCGCCTCCAACTCTAAGACATCAAATTCCTCGTATACTGATAATGCTCTTACTCTCAATTCTCGCTTCCGCTCTTGTTATTATCGTTGTTTGACTTTAGATTAGACGCTCTCGCGGGCAATTCCTGCTTTTGCTCCGCGAATCGATAACATAGTTCAAACTCCGAAATAATCATAATTTATATAAAAAAAAGAAGTGAGCACATCCTTATATTGGGCTTGTTTGGTGGTAGTACAAAAGTAATATTTTTGTACTTTTTACTTAAAAATAAAATATATTATTTATTTTTACCAATAAAAATAAAATATTTTTTATTTAAAAATATAAAAAAATATACTTCTGCAAATTAAAATTTGTTACTTTTTCAAAAAAATATATTTATCTCATATTTTACCTTATTGCTAACTAATTTTTACAATTCCCAATATAAAAAGTATATTTTTTTCAATTTTTACTAAATACATATACAATACTTATAAGCATACTTAAAAGTATATTTTTTTACTTAAAAAAAAAATATATGCAAACTGAGTCCAATTATACACTAGTGCACTTATCCATCCGATACGTGTACCTTTCCAATAAATATACACTTGTTTCACCTTTATTTTATTTTCTTTTCACTTTCAATGATTTTTTAAAAAAAAAATTTCAAATATAATCGAAGGTATCAATAAGGCAAGAACTTATGGTATAACTGAACGAAATAGATGCAAATAAAAGAATAAATAAAGAGAGAGAAAAAGAGCGGGTAGTCGCGATAAACATGGTGGATAAGGAGTGGGGAAGTTAAATGGACTAATCTACCCTTAAAATGACCATTTTAAAAACAATTTTATTGAGGGTTATTTTGGAATATTTAAATTCATCGAGACTTCAATAACACTGTCGATTCTTCTTCTCACGCAGCTGCATTACTCATACAACATTTATTAAGGATA